>JAJOOR010037179.1:0-11945 GCA_036250505.1 Solanum acaule | reverse complement strand
TTTTAAATTGAAGTTTTTTAATAATATAATTTTATTAATTAATAATATAATATTATATAATAATTAAAGTTAATAAAAAAAAAAAATTACCGGTACAAAATGATCCGGTAAGAACCGGTTCCGGTCCGGTCCAAACCGGTTCCAATCCGGTAACTAAGGGACCGGACGGAACCTTTGGAAATTTCCGGTAAAATCGGTTCCGGTAACGAAATCCGGTAACGAGGACCGATTCCGGTACCGATTCCGGTAAAACCGGTCCTGTTGATCCGGTCCTGTCCGTTTGCCAGCCTTATACTCAATGCACAACAACATGAGGAAAATCAATCATATAAACTCATTTTCTTTCAAAACACAAGTTTTTATGAACATGCATAACATAAGGAAATCATGGAAACACATAAAAACACATGACTCCCAAAACAAGGACAAACCAAGAGGACCTCATTATCTAAAGCTAGAATAGGAGTAGAAGGAAAGAGATGAGGATATCGGGACATGATATTGGCTTCGGCCTCCCAAGTAGCACCCTCAACTAATTGATTCCTCCATAATACCTTCACGGAAGAGATTTCCTTGTTCCTCAACTTTTTAACTTGTTGATCCAAAATCTCGACCGAAACTTCTTCATAAGAAAGACTTTCATCAACTCCCAACACTTCTAGTGGAACTAAGGAGGTCAGATCACCAACACACTTCTTAAGCATAGAGACAAGGAAAACGGGATACACTGTTGCCAACTCATTTGGCAAGTCTAACTCATAAGCAACCTTACCAATACAACTCTAAACCTGATATGGGTCTACATACCGGGGACAAAGCTTCCCCTACTTATCAAACCTCATTACACCCTTCATGGGTGAGATTTTCAAGTAAACCCAATCGTTAACCTCAAATTCTAGATCCCTTCTTCTTACATCGGCATAAGAATTTTACCGACTTTGAGTCGTTTTCAACTTTTCCCTTATAAGTCAAACTTTCTCCATGGCTTCTTGTACCAATTCGGGACCTATTAGGGAAAATTCACCCACCTCAAACCAGCCTATAGGATATCTACACATCCTACCATATAAGGCCTCAAATGGAGCCTTATCGATACTTGAGTGATAATTTTTATTGTAAGCAAACTCAATCAATGGCAAATGGTCATCCCAATTACCCTTAATATCGATCACACAAGCCCTTAACAAATCTTCCAAAGTTTGGATCGAACGCTCCGCTTGCCTATTGTTTTGGGGATGAAAAGTCATGCTAAGCTTAACCTTAGTGCCAAGCCCCTTTTGGAATGACTTCCAAACCTGAGAAATGAATTGGGTACCACGATCGAAAATAATGGACAAAGGCACTACATGCAAATTTACCATTTCTAACAATAACAACTTGGCATAGTCCTCTGCCGAGTAGGAAACCTTGACGGAAAGGAAATAAGCCGATATCGTCACCTGATCTACTATCACCTAAATTGAATCATGGTGTCGCCGGGTGCGAGCCAAACCAACTATAAAGTCCATATTCAAGTCTTCCCACTTCCAAGTAGGAATATTAATATCTTGACACAAACCTCCCGATTTCTGATGCTCAACTTTCACTTGTTGGCAATTTGGACACTTAGCCACAAACCTACAATATCCTTCTTCATCCCATACCACTAATAGACCTCCAGTAAATCACGGTACATCTTGGTGCCTCCCAGGTGAATGGAATACCGGGAACTATGGGTTCTGCTAAAATATGTTCCCTCAAGTCATCCACATTTGAAACACATAATTGACCTTGGTATCTAAGTACCCTATCACCCCCTTGGGAGTAAGCCTCAATGGATTTCTAAAGCACCACCTCTTTCAACTCTACCAAAATTGGATTAAGACCTTGCTTGGCTTTTACATCCACCACAAAAGAAGATTCGAAACCATTGTGAACCATAACACCACATTTGGTGGAGTCCACCAATTGAACACCTAGTCGATCTAATCTATGAACATCTCAAACAAACTCTTTCTTTTCTTTTTCAATATGAGCAACACTACCCATAGACAATTGACTAAGTGCAACCAGTACCACATTAGCTTTACCGGGATGATAAAGAACACTCATGTCATAATCCTTCAATAACTCAAGCCACCATCATTGGCGAAGATTTAGATCTTTTTGATTAAACACATATTGCAAACTCTTGTGGTCTGTAAACACATCTACATGTACTCCATACAAATAGTGTCTCCAAATCTTTAAGGCAAAAATGACTGTCGCTAACTCCAGGTCATGAGTAGGATCATTCTTCCCATGGATTTTAAGTTACTTTGAGGCATAGGCAATAACTTTCCCATTTTGCTTAAAGTACACACCCTAGCCCAATTCTCGAGGCATCACAATAAACCACAAAACCATCCGTCCCTTTCGGTAAAGTCAACACCATGGCAGAAGTAAGTCTATCCTTCAACTCTTAGAAACTCTTTTCACATAACTCAGACCATATGAACTTAGCCTTCTTTGAGTCAAAGCCATCAAATGACAGACAATTGAAGAGAAACCCTCAACAAACCTTTTATTACTACCAGCCAAACCCAAGAAACTTCTAGTGTCCAAGGGAGTTAGAGGTCTAGGCCAACTCTTGACCGCATTCGTCTTCCTAGGATCTACCTCAATACCCTTACTCAAAACAATATGACTAAGGAAAGCTACAGACCTTAACCAAAATCACATTTGCTAAACTTTGCAAAAAGTTGTTGGTCCTTCAGAATTTGAAATACGATCCTCAAATGACCAATATCTCATCCTCACTCCTTGAGTAGATCAAAATATCGTCAATGAACACAATCACAAATATGTCAAGGTATTGTCTAAACACCCTATTCATCAAATCCATAAACGCCGCCGGAGCATTAGACAATCAGAGCGACATTACCAAAAACTCATAATGACCATACCGGGTTCGAAAAGCCGTCTTCGAAATGTCATCATCTTTCACCCTTAATTGGTGATAACTCGATCAGAGATCAATCTTAGAGAAACAACTTGCTCCTTGAAGTTGGTCGAATTAATCATCTATCATTGGGAGAGGATACTTATTCTTGATAGTCACCTTGTTCAATTGTCGATAATCAATACACATACAAAAAGAACCATCCATTTTTTTCACAAATAAAATTGGAGCACCCCATGGAGAGATACTCGGTCGGATGAAACCCTTATCCAAACAGTCTTTCAATTGTTCATTAAACTCTTTAAGTTCTGTCAAAGTCATGCAGTAAGGAGGAATAGAAATAGGTTGTGTATATGGGAGAAAGTCAATACCGAAATATATTCCCCGCTTGGGAGGAATTCCAGGTAAATCATGTGGGAACACTTCCATGAATTCATTAACAACGGGGACCGACTTAAGAGAAGGGGTTTCGAAATCTACATCCCTCACCCTAGATGGTAAAAGAAACCCTTAAATTTATATTTCTAACTTTAAGATAAGAAACAAATTGACCCTTAGGCATAGAATTTCCCCCCTTCCACTCTAGGATAGGCTCATTCGAGAACTGAAACTTGACTACACGAGTTCTACAATGGATAGAAGCATAACATAAGTGCAGCCAATCCATACCCATGATAATCAAAATCTAACATATCAACCTCTACCATGTCAATAAAAGAAACTCTATGGGACACGAAAATGGGACACTTTCTATAGACCCTCTTAGCCACAATAGAATCACCAATAGGAGTAAAGACAGAAAAAGGTTCTAGAAACACATCTGGAAGAACATCAAACCTCATAGCAACATATGGCGTTGATGAGTCCAAGATTTAGACTTATTTGGGGCTTTATTAGGATAGATTTAGTGTCCTTAAATGCTTAGTTTGTGCTAATAACGGATATAAAATCATTGATTTTTAGATACATGGATTGAGGAACAAAACTAGGATAGAGATGGGCAATATAATCAACACGAGCAAAAAAAAGAAGGGAAAAACAAGTCTGATGATCGCCGAGGTCACTCGGTGACTCTCTAAGTTGCCACTCTACCGCCTAAAGTTACAGAACTCTGAGGCTAAATTAGGGGTAGCTTCGGCGAGCAGCAATTCCATTCGACGTGTCGCCGATCGCTTCGGCGATGGATGACCAGGTCACCAAAAGTACGGATGGAGATCCAGATAAGTGCTAATGGGTGAGATGAAAGGAAAAAGAGCGTATCGCGGAATCATTCGGTGATCCCGATCTAGCTTGCCTAAAATTACAGTGGTTGGACTAAGAAGAGGTGGAAAAATGAAGGCGAGATAAAGGAAAATCGGTGAATCGCTGAACGGTCGACGAAGCCCGACTTACCTCGCCGATTGCTCCCAAACAGCCACACATCAGACTTGTATAAATTGATTTTTGCAGAAGAGAGAATGCATTCTGAAACAGAGGGAACAAAAGTGTGAGAGAGAAAACACTACCATTGTGGATTTCAAGTGATTTTAGCAAGGGTTTTCATTGAGATTTTGTAATAGAGAAGATTTTAGTTAATTTTAACTTTCGAATTTCATTTACCCAGCTATGGAAAACGTGGCAGGTGTTGATTTTCATCTTTTCTCTATGATTGGCTAAAACCCTAACCTTGGGGGTTTGACAATGTGACCATTTGTTGCATTCTACTAAATGGGTGTTATCGATTAGCGATTGTTTGTGTTAATTTGAAGCGGGTCTAGATTATTATGGTGGTTTAACTTCATTATTGCATCTTTGATGTGATAGATCTTAGAGTTTTGTGCTTACTTGAGAGAGAAGTACAGAACCAATGTAGTAATTTGGTATTCTAAGTAGTGGGTCTTGACAGTTTCAGCTTGAGAAAGTGAAACCCAAGACCCAGCCTTTGTATCTAGCTCGAAAGATTAGATTTGATGAGAACGTGGGCTGGTTAGCTTATGGATAGTGTTGAGGTTCGAGAGATAAAGCAATTATTTGAGAGAAAGTTGTTTTACTCATAGTCCATTCTACCCGCGACGAATTAGCAATATCGGTAATGATGTACACCCATTAAGTTGAGTTCGATAGTTGGTTAGTCAACCCCCCAAGTGTGTTCTAATTATCTGATTGTTTCTTGTAATACTTTGAAGTGTGTTGGTAACGTCATCCTGAAAATTTGATTATTAAACTCTTAAGGGTATGCTGCTCAGTTGTAAATGTCATCATCATATTTTCGTATTTGAATTCAAAGAAAGCTACTCTCTATGGGAACGACCCCAACTCAGTTGGTTGGGTTATATACTGACTACGATCGTTAACACTTAGAATTGGATGAAGTGTCCTTGAAACGGTAATCAAAATGGTGCCGCTGCCGGGGAGTAGCGTTAATTAGAGTTATTTGATTGAAGATTTGATTTTTGAATTTGATGGTAGTAGTTGAATTGTCTTAGGCTGCATTATTTAGTGTTGGTTGGACTACATATAAGTAAAAATGAGTGAGGAAGAGGTAAATGGTAGTCAAGTAGGTCATCGGGACGATATCGATGATATCAATAGTGTTTACAACCCATCTCAATCAGGTGAAATGGGTGCAATTTTCATACCACAAGCTGAGGGGAATGCAATATTTGAGGTCACTAGCACAACTCTTCATCTCCTTCAAATGAGGGGACTCTATGCAGGGCTAGAACACGAAGACCCACGTAAGCATGTAAGAAATTTTACAGAGGTGTGTAGCCCATTTTCATTCAAGAATGTGTCACAAGAGTCAATCCGGCTTCGATTATTTCCACTATGTTTAACGGGCGAGGCTAACAAGTGGTTGGTCGAGTTACCGAACAATTCCATCATATCATGGGAGGAGCTGACTATAGCATTCAATGTAAGATTCTTTCCCCCCATCAAGGATGATGAAACTTAGAGACGACATTCAAGGTTTCAAGCGATGGAAGGGTGAACCCATCCATGAAACATGGGTGAGGTTTAAGAAACTCTTACTTAAATGCCCAACTCATGGGATACCAAATGATTTGCTACTCCAATATTTTTACCGGAGTCTTGATTCAGTTAATAAAGGAGTGGCTGATCAATTAGGACGAGGGGGAATAATGTTGCAATCATTTGAGGTGGCTTCATTTCTTCTTGATGATATGACGAAAATAAATCAAGCTTGGTACACTCAAGTGGATCAAGTCGCTCATTTTTGTTTAGAATGACACAAGAACAACTTGATAAGGAACGAGAAAGGGATGCAAACATCAAGAAAATGTTGACCCAAATGGAACTATTGCAAGAGCATATGATGGAGAATGTGGGAAAACCCAAGGGGACAAGTGGAGTGTTTAGAGTTGAGGAGGGTTCTTCCTCAGGTTATTCAAATCCGGGGGAGAATCAAGGTTGGAACTCCAAGATATACGAGGAGGGTTTCCACCCACGCTATTTACAGCGAGGTAGGAATCAAGGTTGGAATTATCAAAAGGAGGAAGAGCAAAAGATATACTATCAAGATTGGGCTGAGCAAAGTGACTATTGGAGAAGGGAGGATCACCATAGAGGGGACCACACTCACTCGAGTGAGAGCCCGAAATCGAAAGGGAGTGCAAGTAGTCCCCAGGTGAATGATTTGTTGTCACGCATCCTTGATAAAGTTGAAGGTTCGGATGATTTGTTGAAAGGGATGAAAGCTGACTTTTCATCATTGAACAATAAAGTGAACTCTCACGCAGATGCAATCAAGATACTTGAAGGTTAGTTGAGTTTACTTTCAGCATAATTGAAACCAAAAATGACAATGAAAGATGATGATAGAGGGTTGGTTGTGGTTACTCGTAGTGGAAAGGTAGCAATAGGCGATGTAACGGGCAATGAAGAAGCTCAAAAGCATGAAGAAGACTAAGGTATGGAGGAAGAAAAGATACCTATCCATCAAAGCATTGCCAGAGGACCACAAAAAGAGATGGAGAAACACAATCCAGTTCCAAAAGTTATGCAACCTTTACCCAAAATATCTCCCCTATTTCCCCAACGTCTAAAGAAGAAGAATGAGAATGAGAAATTCAAGAAGTTTTTTATCAGTGTTCAAGACATTATCGATTAATCTCCCTCTTGTGGAAGCATTGTTGGAAATGTCTGGTTATGCCAAGTTTATGAAGGAGTTAGTCACCAAGAAAAGGAACTTGGATTTTGAGACAATCAAAGTTTCCCATAGTTGTAGTGCAATTATGACTAAGTAGCTGATCAAAAAGAGAGAAGTTCTCGAAGCGTTCACCATCCCTTGCACCATCGGCATGCTCCAATTTGCTAAAGCCCTATGCGATTTGGGAGCAAGCATCAACCTAATGCCATATGTGATCTACAAACAACTCGGGTTGGGGGAACCGAAATCCACAACAATGAGACTCTTGATGATGGACCAATCAATTAAACATCCTATGGGGATACTATATGACATCTTGGTAAAGGTTGATCGATTCATTTTCCCGGCTGATTTTGTCATTCTCAATTGTGAAATAGATGCTGAAATTCCCATCATTTTAGGAAGACCATTCTTGGCAACTGGGAGAGCAATGGTGGATGTTGAAAGCGGAGAATTGAAGTTTTGAGTGAACGAAGATGAAGTAACCTTTAATGTTTGTAAGTCAATGAAATACCCAAGTGATATTCACATGGTCTCCACTGTTGATGTTATTGATGAGGCGGTAGCTAGTGTGAGCCATTTGATGTGTATGAGTGAACAACTTGAAGTTGTGCTTGTTAACTATGATGAATTCGAAATTCAAGGCTATGAAGAGGTAGTAGCTGCTCTTTTAGGTTTGGGAGGGTATTCAAAGACTCCATTGAAGTTGGACATTGATCTAAAAAATCAAGAGAGTCCTCCCGCAAAGCCATCAACAGAAGAACCACCAAACCTGGAGTTGAAAGTACTTCCCTCCCATCTCTGATAAGCCTTCTTGGGGGAAAATAACACCTTACCGGTAATCATTGCATATGACTTGCTAGAATGGCAAGCAAAATTGCTCCTTGAGGTGTTGAGAAGTCATATCAAAGCTATAGGTTGGACTATCACTGACATAGTGGGCATTCCTCCCGGCATTTGCACTCAAAAAATTTAGCTTGATAGTGATTGTAAGCCGAGTGTTGAACATCAGCGGAGATTGAACCCACCGATGCAAGAGGTGGTGAAAAAGGAGATAATAAAGTGGTTGGACGCAGGTGTGATCTATCTTATTGCGGATAACAAATGGGTAAGTCTGGTATAATATGTGCTAAAAAAAAGAGGTATCACAGTAGTCCCAAACGAAAAAAGGGGAGCTTGTATCTATAAAATTGGTGACCGGATGGAGAGTATGCATGGATTATCGAAAGTTAAATCACCTTCACTTGCTTATGGCACTTTTTCCTTTAAAAGAATGTCGTTTGGGTTATGTAATGCTCCGGCAACATTTCAACGTTGCATGTTATCTATTTTTGCGGATATGGTGGAGGATTCATTGGAGGTATTTATGGATGACTTCTCGGTTGTGGGTGACACTTTTAAAGCATGTTTAGAACACTTAGGACAGGTTCTCCAGAGATGCATGGAGACAAACTTGGTCCTAAACTGGGAAAAATGCCATTTCATGGTTAAGGAGGGTATAGTTCTTGGTAACAGTGTTGCAAAATGGGCTGGAGGTTGATAAAGTGAAGATTGAAGTGATTGATAAATTACCACCACCAATTTCGGTGAAGGGTGTTCATAGTTTCTTGGGACATGCAGGTTTTTACCGGAGGTTCATCAAAGACTTCTCAAAGATTGCACATCCTCTATGAAAACTCTTAGAGAAAGAGGTGAAATTCCACTTTGATGATGCTTGCATGGTGGCTTTCAAGTGCTTGCAAGAAAAATTGGTCTCCACCCCGGTCATCATTAGTCCCGATTGGTCAGAATCCTTTGAAGTAATGTGTGATGCAATCGGTACGGCATTGGGTGTTGTATTGGGGTAAAAGCGCAACAAAATATTTCACCCCATTTACTACGCAAGCAAGACTCTAAACAGTGCTCAACGTAACTATAATGTTACTGAACAAGAGTTGTTTGTGGTAGTTTATGCGTTTGAGAAGTTCTGGGCGTACTTGCTAGGTACTAAAGTGGTTGTTCACACTGATCATGTTGCACTGCGTTATCTAATGGCAAAGAAGGATGCCAAGCCAATGTTGATAATGTGGGTGCTACTATTACAAGAATTCGACTTTGAGGTCAAAGATATGAGAGGTTGTGAAAATCAGGTGGCTGACCACTTATCAAGATTGGAAGGAAAGGAAAATGGCAAGCTGGAGATCGACATAAATGATTCTTTTCCCAATGAACAGATATTCACGATAACTCTCAAAGAACCCTTTTGATATGCTGATTTTGCCAATTACGTAGTGTGTGGATTAATGCCGGACGAACTGAATTTCTACCAACAAAAAAGGTTTTTGTTCGATGTTAAGAAGTACTTTTAGGATGAACCACATTTGTTCAGAGAGTGTGCAGACCATATCATTAGGAGATGTGTTCCAGAAGAAGAAGCCATCGAAATTCTTCATGCCTACCATGCTTCACCGGTTGGTGGTCATCATGGTGGTGTACGTACAACTGTTAAATTTCTCCAAAGTGGCTACTAGTGGTCGTTCCTCTACAAGGATGCTCATGAGTTTGTTAATAAGTGCACTCAATGTCAAAAACAAGGTGGAGTGTCCAAGAGACACGAGTTACCTATTACGCCCATCTTAGAAGTTGAGTTATTTGATGTTTGGGGAATAGATTTCATGAACCTATTTGTGAGTTCCTTTGGTAATAAGTATATCTTGGTGGCTGTAGATTATGTTTCTAAATGGGTGGAGATTATTGCACTCCCAAACAATGAAGGGAAAAGTATTGTTCAATTCCTGAAATGCTACATCTTTGCTAGATTTGGTACTCCTCAGGCTATTATTAGTGATGGGGGATCCCACTTTTGCAAAGAGTGATTCTCAACCGCATTAAGTAAGTGTGGAGTGAAACACAAAGTAGCAATTCCATATCATCCCCAAACGAGCGGTCAAGTTGAAGTGTCAAACCGGGAGATCAAGAGCATTTTGTCCAAGACAGTAAATGCTACTAGGACTGATTGGTCTTGGAAGCTTGATGACACGCTATGGGCTTATCGCACCGAATACAAAACACCAATCGGTATGTCTCCGTATAATCTAGTTTTCCGTAAATCTGAACTGGACAAAGACTTATGGGCATTGAAAGCTCTAAATCTGAACTGGACAAAGACTTCAAAAGAGAGAATAGAGCAGTTAAACGAGTTGGACGAATTCAGGTTCAAGGCTTACGAAAGTTCAGCCCTTTACAAGGAAAAGATGAAGAAATGGCATGATTCTAAAATTCTTAAGAGGCAGTTCAAAGTGGGATACTGGGTGTTACTATATAACTCTCGACTTAGACTCTTTCCAGGAAAGCTCAAGTCCAAATGGTCAGGGTCATTTAGAGTGACACGAGTGTTCACAAATAGTGCCATCGAAGTTGAAGGTCAAGAAGGACCTGCATTCAAGGTGAATGGGCAACGCTTGAAGTTATACTTTGGCGATTGCCAAGAGATTTCTTTGAATAAGAATAGAAGGAAAAGATAAGGATATCAACAACCTTACTACTCAACTCATCATCCCCCACTTAGGGTAAACCCATCTAGGAGCACATTATCCCCCACTTGGGGTGAGCCAAATCAACTCTTCACCACCTCATACCCTTAAATTCTAAGGTCGGAGCAAGTCAAGACTAAATCTTCAAACTCTTTTAATAAAATGATTCTACACTATTGAGGGTCTTACCTCTATCCCCCAAGAAATGAGTTTACTCACTCAAAATCATTTGGTACCACCTAAGCACCACTACTCATAAAAATTTTATCCTCTCACAATTACCTTGCTAGGTAGTCACACCATCTTCCCCTTTTAAGAGCAAGCCTACATAAGGAATTCAATCTATCACAAGTGCAACTACCAAGCATTAACCACAAAAAGCAACTTCCCAATATGATACTTCAAATCTCATAAGTCACACATAGCCATAATTGGCATCACAACACAATCTTTCAAAACTACTTTCACATAATTTCATCTAGTCATAAACCATAATAAGTATAAAAACTCACCTTTTACTCCCTCAATCCTTGAAACTGATCCCCTTCCAAGTAATCACATCTAGTAGAGACCACCGGACAAGGGAATAAAGAGAGAGATCATATGGAGTTAAGCTCTATGGCACGACACAAGAGTAATGAAGAAAGTGAAACTTCTATTGTCTTATAGCCTCTCACTCATAGATGTGTCGCGACTCACACCGATGAACAAGACTCTACTAGATGTGGCTTTCGAGACATTGAACCTAAAAGTAATCTTTAAAACCTTATGCTCTGATACCAAGTTTGTAACGACCTGAGAGCACCCCTTAGCCGTTACATGCGTATTCGACCTCTCGGTGGTCTTATACAAGCCTTAGCATTCATTCATCGCATAGATCATAAAAATCACTAAGAATTTAAAACTTTTATTCAATAAAACCATAAGACTTCAAGAGTCATCAACATTTGAAAACATCAATACGCAAGCGGAACTACTAAGTCTCTTTAGCCAATCTTAGACAAGAACTTAAAACGTACTGAGGGACACGACCCCTTTACAAATGAAATGAAACTTAGGTGTTTATTACAATGACTAAGAAACTTCTAAACATAGTCCTCGAATCTTGAGGACATACCAAGGACTTGGAAGAGTGAAGCAATCCAAGCCACTCCAAAGCACACAATCTCCTCCTAGTCACCACAACCTACACTTGTAGTAAAATAGAAGAAAGGGTTAGTACAACACACGTACTAAGTATGAGAATATGCAAAACATGCTAAAAAGGATATTTGTTTGGAAGTTATGCTTTCATGCCATTTTGATAAAATCTCATGAACATCAACATAATAGGCACCTTACAAGTCACAACCAACAATACAAA
>JAJOOR010037178.1:0-16487 GCA_036250505.1 Solanum acaule | reverse complement strand
GGTTAGACCCATTTCCCACTCAATTTGACCCCCTGAATAAGAATATGAAGTCGAATTTCCGAAATCATGCACGGATTTTGAGATATATGGAAATTACAATTATAGGTGTTTCCGAAGCATATTTTCGGGCATTTTTAGGGTCATTTCACGGACCCTTGGAGTAATAACCTTGAAAGTTACCCGAGTTCTTGGCCCTTTTAGCCAATGCCTTAGCCTGACCGTCTCGCCTCACCCCCCTCAACTTTCTTCACAAAGTCTGTTACCTCATTAAAGCTCCTCCCTACAGAGGTTATATGAACATATAATACCTGCAATTCAAATTTGTCCCCGAATAAATAAGTGGATCCTCTCCTCCTCAGTGGTCACCAATTGAGTAGTATATCTAGACAATGCATGGAACTTGACCTCATAGGCAGCCACATACATACCACCTTGCTCCAAAGCCATGAACTCATCCTTCTTGCGATCTCTCAAAGTTCTAGGCATATATTTCTCTAAAAACAGAGCATGAAACTGGGTCCAAGAGAGTGGGCGTAAAGTTGAAAATCTACATTCCATATAAGCTCTCCATAATTGCTTAGCCTCACCTTGAAGCTGAAAAGTCACGAACTCAACCCCATGCTGATGGACAATTCCCAACTTATGAAGCCTCTCATAGCAGTCTAAGATGAACTAATAAGCATCCTCACTCTCAGAACCAAGAAATACCGGAGGCTTTAGCTTCAAAAACATAGCCAACATTTCATGCTCATTACCAGTTATAATAGAACCCAACAAAGGACGGAAGAAAGCATCATTACCTCCAGTCTCGCCCACCTTGGGAGCAGTGCTAGCAACAGGGGGATTAGTGGGATCTTGAGTTGCTTGAACAGAAGGAAGCACTCCAGGACCAACCAACCCTTTCAAGAATGACATGATCTTTTGGATCTAAGGGAGGAATAAATGTAGTCTTAGCCTGCACCTCTTTTTCTTGTCCAACCTCATCAACATTTTCAACCTCAATATCCTCTTCTATCTCTTCATGATGTACAGGAGGGGCCTCATTTTGGGGAGTAATTTTGATTGGTACCCCCATCTCTAGTAGGCACCACTCTTCCTCGGCATCTACCCCTAGCTCTTCCTCTACCCCTTTCTCGACCGCGACCTCTCGCTGTAGGTTCCTCAGCTGGAGCATTGATGGGAGCTATGGGCCTGATGCAGTTGAATCTAGTGTTAACCATCTGCGGATAGAAGAGTGAAAGAGGTTGGATTCCAATTTGAATCGCCAGATACTAATCGGAATCAAGTCATAGCACGAAATGAGACAAGAGAAAATAGAGAGATTTCCTAAAGTTCTATAGCCTTTTGAGGAAAAGTAAAGACGTCTCCGTACCGCCGCAAGACGCTACTAGACTCGTTTTGGTACATCGAGATCAATGAACCTAGGCTCTAATACCAACTTTGTCACGACCCAGACTGTCGTGATTCGCACCCACACTAACCCTCCCGTGGGAGAACCACTACTACAACCCAAACCAAGCAACCAAACCAAAAGCTAAAGCATTTAAGGATACAAAAACAGGAATAATAGCTAAAGCTGAAGTTCCCATAAACTTCCAAAAGATCTAACAACTAACATTGCGGAAAATACACATAGAACCGGAAAGTCAATGTACCAAAACATCTAACAAGCAACCAAAAGTCTAAACAATAAGGGATACAACCCCAAGCTAATGAACTAATAACTAACTAGAAAAGTCTAAGTTTGAAATGTGGACATAGATGAGAGAGAGAGAACTCATGGCAGCCCGGAAGAAATGACTTACCCTTGAATTCGAATGATCATTGATCTTAGAGCAAGGTCTGTCAATAGCCGCTTGAAGATGCCCTGTATTCAACAAACAAAGAGCAAGTGCAGTATTAGTACACAACCACAGTGTACTGGAAGGATCACACGGCTATCCCACTAAGTGTAACATACATAAATCAACACAACAATATAATCACATGCATCTATCGAACATATACAATATTATCAACATTTACGAACAATGAACAACTTCACATTTCTCAAGATACATAATTATGACAACTCATTGGCCATCTCATGGAACCCAAACCCAAACCCAAACAGTTAGCATATCGTAACATGGTACCCGATCCAATGTTTATGCCGACACGTGGCAACCGATCCCATATTTATGCCGAAACGTGGCAACCGATCCAAGTTAGTGTGTCGGAACACAACACTTGATACATTCAACAAGCCACAATCACAATCACAATCACAAAGTACATTCTCATAATCATACAATCAAGTCATGATTCAGTGGCATTCATCAATCATATATCCTCATTTACAACAAGTGTGATCAATAATGCAACATCCACATACAGACATGTATCATAATGAAGCAAGACAAACATACATCACACAATCATAGAATCGCAACCATCACCTTCCTCGAAATAAGCTTGAAACCCAAAGAAACTTAATCCTTCCCTTTCCGGATTCGTTCCACTTGTTCTTGGTCTACAAATAATCAATATAATGCGGGAATCAATAAACAATCACTAATTACCTGAATTACTAACAATTCTATGAACCCTAGATCAAACCCATGATCCCAATCTCCCAATTAGGGCTGTTTCCATCATAAATTCTAGTTCAAAAACCCTTCCCCATCGATAATTACCCATTAGATTACGTTCTACGGATCGAAAAACGTATTCAGGGAGTTAAAATCTTACCTTTAGCCTTAAGAATGGTAGAAACTGTCAAGAATCGCATGGGGTTCATTCCTTAGCTCGAAAAACCGAACATTGCAGAATAAAAACAATTTGGGGTTTATTTACAACCTTAAGTCGCGTTGGACCTGCCACAACGACCCTCACCCCGCTTCAGCGGCCCCGCCAAAGCGACCAAAACCACCGTCAAAGCGACCAAAACCACCGCCAAAGTGGCTTGCACGAAACAATGAGCTATTTTAATAAATCCAAGAACCCCATTTCACAATACACCTTTAACCAGCCACGCTCAGAAAATACCATTCACGCTAAGATCAATTCTGGGAGTTCTACTCAACCGAATTCAATTCCATAAAGTCGTATAGATTCCCTAACGACATATCTAACTACTCATGTAATCAAAATAGTAAATAAGTCACCTGATTGTTACCAAATTTCCCTACACCTGAATGACTCCGATTTCATCCAAATCTGGACTAGGTTGGGAAATTTCAAGTTACTACGAAAAAGTTTTCCGACCCAAAACATTTCCCCGCTGGCTTTTCTATAATGACGGAACTTGGTTGTTACATAAAGGCATACTTTTGTTTTAACTTTTGGCTTCATACACTATATTACTTATTTCAAAAAAATAAAGATGATGTTTGATCCATGCAGGTTTTAGCATTGTGATTCACGATATTTTGTATGAATTTTTTGGTCTTTCAAAAAATAAAAAATTACAGTTCCATAATCTAATAGATAAAATTTGTTAATTATTTAAATAGGAACAAAATTGCAAGGTTTGGTCAAATCATAAAATATTTAAAGGACCATTTTGAACCCACCAAGATTAAATTAAAGTCCTTTGTAGATAAAATTTATGTAACATATCGATAATTGAAAGAACTAAAAAGAGCTAGAATTAGAAAGAGTGATTTTTGGAAATAAGAAAAATCTGGAAATTTGACAAGAGTTAAGTTAAGAATGAGTTTTGGGTCAACTTTAAAAGACCATAACACCTAGCTCAGGATGAGTTAGGTGTGCTTCTAGTTTCTGTAGGAAATATCTTGGGATTATCTTTCCAACGCCGCCAAGTTTGTGCAATTCCGAGTTTGTATGAGCGAGATATTCCCATTGGAAGTTGGGTTGTTTGGATATGGAAAGTCCAATCCTGATTTTGAAAGGATAGTTTGGTCTTTTCCTTGACCAATTGTTTTATTTCATTTTTAAAAATTAAGTTAGAGTCTAATTAGAATTAGATCAGTTTACGCTTTTACAAAAATATGCTAGGGCTTGGAGAAAAGAGAAAAGAGAATAAAGGAGAAGAAAAGTTCAAGGTTCGTCGATTTCTTGGAGAATTTCATGTGGATTTCATCAAGGGTTAATCCCTACGAGGTATGTGAGTTCACATAGCATTGGGTTCGTTCAACCACGCGCCAAACATGTTTATTTCAGTATATTTTTGTCCTAAAAGATTGAGACTTTGATGTTCTTGAGTTGTATTCTTGAATTGCTTTCGTTCTTGAATTTGGGATGAGATTGAGGAGTTCTTGAGAGTTTAAGATCAATTATTAGAATTTCTTTGAGTTAGATTCTTGTGTATATGTTGTGGTTACCTGAATATAAAGGGATATGGAGAAAAAGAATCAAATTTAGGTGAACCGAGGCTAGAAAATGAAGAAGGCAAAAGTCGAGCAAATCTGGGTACCAGGTTTGCGTTATGGACCTGCTCCTCAGGATTGATAAACTTTTCTCTGCGAAGCGGAGTGGTCACAGACCGTTCTACCTCAAAAATTTATTTCACGACCAAATATTAAAATGCATTTCCACGTCGCGGACTTGCTTCCAGACAATGATTTCTTGATCTTTTCTCATGTTTAACTATCTAAAAACACTCATAAACATCATGAGATCTTTCCTATCACAAATCAAAATCCTTGATTCTATAATTCAATTCAGGGAAACTTAAGAGTCATGTCAAGAGAAGTTCATAGAGTTTTCCAAAAGTCTTTTACAAACGTTTTAACATTATTTTAAGACTTAAGTTTTGAGTTGAGTAAAGAGTAAGAGTAAAAGTTCATTTCTTGAAAGATTATACGGGAACTAAGTATTCCCAAGAGTTAAAATGTTTTCACATTTGAGCAGGAAAGGAAACACCAATTTTCAAGAGAGCTTTTAAGCTAAGTTTTGAGTAATTATCTCAAATCAAAGAAAGAGTTTTGTTTTTATAAACACGTGAGCTAAGTATATTTTGCAGTATTGAGTATCGATATGGAGACGCGAGTTCATAATAACTCAAGTCTCCATAAATCATGTGGCCATCATGGGTAGAAAGAGTCATACTTTTTAGATGACACCTAAGTTATTTTTAGCATAGACTAGTGGATCTACTTAGTTAAGGTGTTCTATATGATGGAAAAGTATAGGACAATTCTAGGAGCATGGGCACAACGTTGTATCATCACTTAGGCTCATAGTGGTGGTTGTCGGTTAGAAATTCTCCCACAGTATTATATTACTTCTAAGTAATGGAGTTGTTATTGTATTTTCAATACATTGAGTTGTTGTTTATGGTTTTAAATGCTTTGTATAAACTACACCATTATTGTTGTTTTTACTTTGCATTTGAGTTGATTAAAGCCAAGGTAAATATTCCTTTCATATTCCTTTCAAGCTTATGTATTGTTTAGTTTTCGCCTCGCACACTCATACATTCAATGTACTTATGCCATATGGACTACATCATCTTATGATGCAGACACATGTAACCCGGATCAGCATCCAACGCCTCATTGATCCAGTTGAGCACTCAGAGTCAGTTGGTGAGCCTCATCGCTTTTCGACGGACTCCTTTTACTTTTCTTTCTAGTATTTCAGTTGTTAGGATGATCGGGGGTCTTATCCTGACATCCCTCATTGTTTAGAGGCTTCATAGACGGATAGTTATAGTTGTTTAGTCTGTTGTATTTATAATTTTTTGCTATGAGACTTGAATAGCCATTTTGGGTAGTTTAAATATTTGCTTAAAGACCTTCTATATTTATTTCATAAGTTCCTTATTTGAGACTATTTCTTATGTTTAAGTCTTCCACTGAGTAAGTAAGCCAGGCGAAGGGTTCGCTTGGGGCCAGCATTGGTTCCCGAGTGCCAGCCACATCCGGGGTGTAGGCTCGGGGAGTGACAATCTTGGTAACAAAGTCCAGAGTTCAAGAGTCCTAGGGAGTCTGTGAAGTCGTGTATGTAGAGTCCTAGTTATCGGTTTGAAGCGTGCCACAACTATAATTAGGAGGCTACAACATTTAGGAATTGTCTCACTTTTTTCATATTCATTTCGTGTGATAGGGTTAATCTCTAGAAAGTTTCTTTCTAACTCGTGCTTGCGCGTAATCGATTGTGAGGTAGGCAATGGTCGAGAGTGCCTACATAGGAGGTTTCTTTCCCCAAGAAATGATATAGGCTAAGGTACGAGAGTTCCTTACTCTCAAACATGATTCTTTGAGAATTCATGAGTACAATTTGAAGTTCACACAATTTTCCCGCTATGCTCCGGAGATGGTTGCCGATATGATGATTAGGATAAGTCTATTTATTGATGGGTTATGTCGTCTGTCAAGTAAGGAAGGTAAGGAAGCCATGATAATAGATGAGCAAGGCTGATGATCCATGTGCAACAAGTTGAGGAACATAAGCTGAGGGATAGAGAGAAGTTTAAGAATAAGAGGGCTAAGACATTAGAAAATGAGTCCGGGCAGTAGAAGAGTAATGCCAACTGGTCTTCCTTCCAACAAAAACAAAAGGGACCTGCTCCATCATCTGCTAGTGCACTTGCACCCAGAAACAAATGTGAGTATAATGGTCAGAATTCGTAGAACTTTAGATCTAGACCTGCGCAGTCTTAGGGTAGTGTGGCACAATGAGATAAGTGGGCTCCTATATGTTCTAAGTGTGGTAGAACCCACCCAGGTAAATGTCGCGATGGTTCCACAGGTTGTTTCTAGAATGAACAAGAGGGTCACTTCATGAAAGAGTTCCCTACCGGCAAGGTAATGGAAATTAGGGCAATATAGCCCAATTTTCATCAGTTGCTCTACCAGACAGGGCTGCACCTAGAGGAACTACTTTCGGTACTGGCAGAGGAGAGAACCACCTTTATGTGACCACTAGCCGTGAAGAGTAAGAGCCAGATGTTGTCACTGGTATGATCAAATTCTTTTCTCTTGATGTTAATGCTTTGCTAGACCCAGGAGCAAGTTTATCTTTTGTAACTCCTTATGTTGCAAATAATTTTGATGTTCTTCCTGAGAAACTTTGTGAACCCTTCTGTGTTTCTACACCTGTTGGGGAGTCTATTCTAGCTGAGTGAGTATATCATGATTGTGTCATTTCCATCAATCACAAGGAAACCATGACTGATTTAGTTGAGTTAGACATGGTATATTTTTATGTCATTCTAGGTATGGACTGGCTTCATGCCTGTTATGCCTCCATTGATTGTAGAACTCACGTTGTCAAATTCCATATTCCTAATGAGCCAGTTATAGAGTGGAGTAGCAGTTCAGCAGTGCCTAAGGGTCATTTTATTTTGTACCTTAAAGAGAGAAAGTTAGTTTCCAAGGGTTGTGTTTATCACTTAGTCCGAATTAATGAATCTAGTGTTGAGATACCTCTTATTCAGTCAGTTCCTATAGTAAAAGAGTTTCCAGAAGTATTTCCAGATAATCTTCCTGGAGTCCCTCCTTAGAGAGAAATAGACTTCGGTATAGACCTTATTCCAGATACTCGTCCTATATCTATTCCTCCATATATGATGGAACTAGCAGAGTGAAACGAGTTAGAAGAACACTTAATAGATCTTCTAGAGAAAGGTTTCATTCGACCAAGTGTCTCAACTTGGGGAGCTCTAGTCTTGTTTGTGAGGAAGAAAGATGGTTCCCTCAAGATGTGTATAGATTACCGTCAGTTGAAAAAGGTTACCATCAAGAATAAGTATCCTCTTCGAGAATTGATGATCTTTTCGATCAGCTTCAGGGTGCTTCTTGTTTTTCGATAGTAGACCTCTGATCAGGTTACCATCAATTGAAAGTAAGGGAATGTGATATTCCAAAGACAACATTCAGGACCCGTTATAATCATTATGAGTTTCTGGTCATATTGTTCGGTTTAACCAATGCACCTGCAGTGTTCATGGACCTTATGAATAGAGTATTCAAACCTTATTTAGATATGTTTGTTATTGTATTCATTGATGACATACTAATCTATTCGAGGAATGAGGAAGATCATGCTAGTCATCTCAGAGTAGTTCTCCAAACTCTAAAGGATAAGGAGTTATATGATAAGTTATCTAAATGTGAGTTTTGGCTGGAGTATGTGGCATTCTTCGGCAACATAGTTTTAGGTGATGGAATTAGAGTTGAAAATAGAAGTAGTACAAAATTGTCCTAGACCCACATCTCCAACTGGTTTTTGGAGTTTCTTGGGATTGGCTGGATATTATAAAAGGTTCATGGAAAGGTTCTCATCTATTACATCCCCTTTGTCCAAGTTAACTCAGAAAACAATGAAGTTTCAATGGTCTGAAGCTTGTGAGAAAAGCTCTCAGGAATTGAAAAAGAGGTTGACTACTGCCCTAGTAGTGACCTTACCAGAGGGTACACAAGGTTTTGTAGTATATTGTGTTGCGTCCAGAGTTGGTTTGGGTTTTGTGTTAATGCAGAATTGCAAAGTTATAGCTTATTCCTCTAGATAGTTGAAAGTTCATGAGAAGAAATACACAACCCATGACTTATAGTTGGCTGTCGTAGTATTTGCTTTGAAGATATGGCGTCATTATTTGTAAGGTGTTCATGTTGATTTATTGACTGATCACAAAAGTCGTCAGTATGTGTTTAGTCAGAAAGAGATAATCTCAGACAGAGAAGGTGGTTAGAGTTACTCAAAGATTATGACATGAGTATTCTTTATCACCCAGGTAAGGCTAATGTTGTTGCTGATCCCTTGAGTAGATTATCTATCGGTAGTACTGCCCACTTTGAGGAAGAAAAGAAAGAGTTAGCAAAAGAGGTGCATAGACTTGCACGACTAGGAGTTAGACTAATGGATTCCACAAAAGGAGGAGTAGTGCTGATGAATGGGGATGAATCATCATTAGTGTCAGAAGTAAAAGAGAAGCAAGACCAAGATCATATTTTGAGTGAATTGAAGGCAAATGTTCATAAGCAAAAAGTAATGGCTTTTGAACAAAGTGGAGATGGTGTATTGAGGTATCAAGGTACATTGTGTATACCAAGAGTGGATGAACTTCAAGAAAGGATTATGGAGAAAGCTCATAGCTCCATATATTCTATCCATCCGGGTTCCACAAAGATGTATCGTGATTTGAGAGAAGTATATTGGTGGAGTAGTATGACGAAGGTCATTGTAGAGTTTGTTGCTAAGTGCCCGAATTGACAACAAGTTAAAGTAGAGCACCAAAGGCCCGGTGGTATGGCTCAGAATATTGAACTTCCGGAATGGAAGTGGGAGATGATCAATATGGATTTCATAACAGGTTTACCAAGGTTTCGTAGGCAACATGATTCTATTTAGGTGATTGTGGATCGAATGACCAAATCATCCCACTTTTTACCAGTAAAGACTACCCATTCAGTAGAAGATTATGCCAAGTTATATCTTCAAGAGGTAGTCAGACTCTATGGGGCTTCGGTATTGATTATTTTAGATAGAGGAGCACAGTTCTAGAAATCTTTTCAGAAAAGCTTGGGTTCAAAGATGAACTTTAGTACTGCTTTTCATCCCCAGACAGATGGTCAAGCAGAGCGCACTATTCAGACTTTAGAAGATATGTTGAGGGCCTATGTGATTGATTTCAAGGGTAATTGGTATGATCATTTACCTCTCATTGAGTTTGCTTACAACAATATTTACCACTCTAGCATCCAAATGGCTCTTCATGAAGGTATTTATAGGAGAATATGTAGATCTCCTACTGGATGGTTTGAAGTTGGTGAAGCTAGGTTGATAGGACCAGACTTAGTTCATCAAGCTATGGAGAAAGTGAAAGTAATTCAAGAAAGGTTGAAAACAACGCAGAGTCGTCAGAAATCCTACACTGATGTTAGGAGAAGGGAGTTAGAGTTTGAAGTAGATGATTAGGTATACTTGAAAGTTTCACCAATGAAGGGTGTTATGAGGTTTGGGAAGAAGGGGAAGCTTGGTCTCCGGTATATTGGCCCTTACAGAATACCCAAGAGTGTTGGTAAAGTAGCTTATGAGTTAGAGCTACCTCAAGAGTTAGCAGTGGTTCATCCGGTATTTCATGTTTCCATGTTGAAAAAGTTCATGGGAGAACCTTCACTTATAATACCAACTGAGATCCCGGTTCAAATTCTAGATCGCCAAGTTCGCAAGTTGAGGACTAAGGAAGTAGCATCCATCAAAGTCCTTTGGAGGAATTAATTTGTGGAGGAAGCTACTTGGGAAGCTGAGGAGGATATGAAGAAGAGATATCCACATCTCTTTGAGCCCAGAGAAAATCCAGACAAAGGTACTAATTCTATTCTTAGTACTCTTTAATTTATATACTTGATGTGTTAGATTTGCTTGTTGAGTGTTTGAGCTGAATGTTAGATATTACACCCTTAGCTTACTAAGAGTAATCTCATTCGAGGACGAACGTTCCCAAGGGGGATATATTGTAACATCTCGCTAATTAAAAGAACTAGAAAGAGCTAGAATCAGAAAGAGTGATTTTTGGAAATAATAAAATTCTGGAAATTTGACAAGAGTTAAATTAAGAATGAGTTTTGGGTCAACTTCAAACGACTATAACTCCAAGCTCAGGATGAGTTAGATGTT
This sequence comes from Solanum acaule, assembly GCA_036250505.1. Taxonomy (NCBI): domain Eukaryota; kingdom Viridiplantae; phylum Streptophyta; class Magnoliopsida; order Solanales; family Solanaceae; genus Solanum; species Solanum acaule. The sequence continues at coordinate 5,921 of JAJOOR010037178.1, read as the reverse complement.
CTTCCAGATATAGTAGGAAATATCTTGGGATTATCTTTCCAACACCGCCAAGTTTGCGCGATTCCGAGTTCGTATGAGCGAGATATGCTCATTGCAAGTTGGGTTGTTTGGATAAGAAAAATCCAATCCGGATTTTGAAAGGGTAGTTTGGTCTTTTCCTTGCCCAATTGTTTTATTTCATTTTTGGTGATTAAGTTAGGGTCTAATCAGAATTAGATTAGTTTACTCTTTTACCAAAATACACTAGGGCTTGGAGAAAAGAGAAAAGAGAAAAGAGGAGAAATGAGAAGAAAAGTTCAAGGTTCGTCGATTTCTTGGAGAATTTCGTGTGGATTTTGCCAATGGTTAATCCCTACGAGGTATGTGAGTTCTCATAGCATTGGGTTCGTTCACCCACGCTCCAAACATGTTTATTTCAGTATGATTTTCGTCCAAAAGATTCAGACTTTGATGTTCTTGAGTTATATTCTTGGATTGCTTTCATTCTCGAATTTGGTATAAGATGGAGGAGTTCTTGAGAGTTTAAGATCGATTATTAGAGTTGCTTTGAGTTAGATTCTTGTGTATATGTTGTGGGTACCTGAATCTAAAGAGATATGGACAAAAAGAATCGAATCTTGGTGAATTGGGGCTAGAAAACGAAAAAGGAAAAAGTCGGACAAATCTAGGACGCGGACCTGTTCCTCAAGATTGATAAAATTTTCACCGCATCGCGGAGTAGTCACGGACCATTCTGCCTCAAAAATTTATTTCGCGACCAAGTATTAAAATGCATCTTTGCTTTGCGGACTTTCTTCCAAACAGTGATTTCTTGATCTTTTCTCATGTGTAACTATCTAAAAACACTCCTAAACATCATGAGATCTTTCCTATCACAAATCACAATCCTTGAATCCATAATTCGATTCAAGGATAGTTAATAGTCAAGTCAAGAGAAGTTGATAGAGTTTTCCAAAAGTCTTTTACAAACGTTGTAACTTTGTTTTAAGACTTAAATTTTGAGTTGAGTAAAGAGTAAGAGAAAAAGTTCATTGCTTCAAAGATTATATGGGAACTAAGTATTCCCAAGAGTTAAAATGTTTTCACATTTGAGCAAGAAAGGAAACACCGATTTCCAAGAGATCTTTTAAGCTAAGTTTTAAATAATTATCTCAAATCAAAGAAAGAGTTTTGTTTTTATAAAGACATGAGCTAAGTATATTTTGGGAGTAGTATTGAGCACCGATATGGGGACGCGAGTTCATAATAACTCAGGTCTCCATAAACCATGTAGCCATCATGGGTAGAAAGGGTCATACTTTTTAGATGACACCTAAGTGTTTTTTAGCATAGACTAGTGGATCCACTTAGTTAAGGTGTTCTATATGATGACAAAGTATAGGACAATTGTAGCAGCGTGGGCAAGACGTTGTATCATCACTTAGGCTCATAGTGGTGGGTGTGGGTTAGATAAACTCCCACAGTATTATATTACTTTTAAGTAATAGAATTGTTGTTGTATTTTTCAATACATTGAGTTGTTGTTTATGGTTTTAAATGCTTTGTATAAACTGCACCATTATTGATGTTTTTACTTTGCATTGGAGTTGAGTAAAGCCAAGGTAAGTGTTCCTTTCAAGCTTATGTATTGTTTAGTTTTCCCCTCGCATACTCGTACATTCAATGTACTGATGCATATTGTCCTGCATCATTTTATGATGCAGACACAGGTAATCAGGATCAGCATCCAGCACCTCATTGATCCAATTGAGCACTTAGAGTCAGTTGGTGAGCCTTATTGCTTTCCGGAAGACTCCTTTTACTTTGCATTCTTGTATTTTAGTTGTTAGGATGATCGGGAGTCTTGTCTCGACAACCCTTATTGTTTAGAGGCTTCATAGATGGATAGTTATAGTACTTTAGTCTCTTATATTTCAGATGTTTTGCTATGAGACTTGAGTAGCCATTTTGGCTAGTTTGAATGTTTTCTTGAAAACCGCCTAAGTTTATTTCATAAGTTCCTTATTTGAGACTATTTCTTATGTTTAAGTCTTCCGCTGAATAAGTTAGCTAGGCCAAGGGTTTTCTTGGGGCCAACAATGGTTCTTGAGTGCCAGCCACGTCCGAGGTGTAGGCTCGGGGTGTGACACACTTGGTATCAGAGCCCAAAGGTCAAGAGTCCTAGGGAGTCTATAAAGTCGTGTCTGTAGAGTCTTAGTTATCGGTGTGAAGCGCCCCACATCTATAATTAGGAGGCTGCAACATTTAGGAACTGTCTCACTTCTTTCATATTCATTTCGTGCGATATGGTTAATCTCTATAAAGTTTCTTTCTAACTCATGCTTGCACGTAACCGATTGTGAGATAGGCTATGGTCGAGAGTGCCTTTATGGGGGGTTTCATTCCCCGAGAACTGAGAGAGGCTAAGGTATAATAGTTCTTCACTCTCAAACAGGGTTCTTTGAGTGTTCATGAGTACCATCTGAAGTTCACACAACTTTCCCGCTATGCTCCGGAGATGCTTGCGGATATGAGGAGTAGGATGAGTCTATTTGTTGCCGGGTTGTCTCGTCTGTCAAGTAAGGAACGTAAGGCAGCCATGCTAATAGATGACATGCACTTACCAAGACTGATGATCCATGTGCAACAAGTTGAGGAGGATAAGCTGAGGGATAGAGAGGAGTTTAAGAATAAGAGGGCTCAGACATCAGGAAAATGAGTTCGTACAGCAGAAGAGTAATGCCAACCGTTCTTCCTTCCAACGGAAACAAAAAGGACCTGCTCCATCATCTTCTAATGCACCTGCACCCAGAAACAAAGGTGAGTATAATGGTCAGAATTCGCAGAACTTCAAATCTAGACCTGCACAATCTCAGGGTATTGTGGCACAAAGAGGTACTTGGGCTCCTGTATGTGCTAAGTGTGGTAGAACCCATCCAGGTAAATGTCGTGATGGCTCCACAGGTTATTTCAAGTGTGGACAAAAGGGTCAATTCATGAAAGAGTGCCCTAAGAACTGACAAGGTAATGGATATCAGGGCAATAGAGCGCAATTTTCATCAGTTGCTCCACCAGACGGGGCTGCATCTAGAGGAGAAACTTCCGGTACTGGCGGAGGAGCAAATCGCCTTTATGCGATCACTAGTCGTCAAGAGCAAGAGAATTCTCCAGATGTTGTCACTGGTATGATCAAAGTCTTTTCTCTTGATGTTTATGCTTTGCTAGACCCAGGAGCAAGTTTATCTTTTGTAACTCCTTTTGTTGCAAATAATTTTGATGTTCTTCTTGAGAAACTTTGTGAACCCTTCTGTGTTTCTACACCTATTGGGGAGTATATTCTAGCTGATCGAGTATATCGTGATTGTGTCATTTCCATCAATCACAAGGACACCATGGCTGATTTAGTTGAGTTAGACATGGTAGATTTTGTTGTCATTCTAGGTATAGACTGGCTTTATGCCTGTTATGCCTCCATTGATTATAGAACTCGAGTTGTCAAGTTCCATATTCCTAATGAGCCAGTTATAGAGTGGAGTAGCAGTTAATCAGTGCCTAAGGGTCATTTTATTTCGTATCTTAAGGTGAGAAAGTTAGTTTCCAAGGGTTGTATCTATCACTTAGTCCGAGTTAATGACTCTAGTCTTGAGATACGTCTCATTCAGTCAGTTCCTATAGTAAAAGAGTTTCCAGAAGTCTTTCCAGATGATCTTCCCGGAGTTCCTACTGAGAGAGAAATCGACTTTGGTATAGACCTTCTTCCAGATACTCATCCTATATCTATTCCGCCATATGGGATGTCACCAGCAGAGTTAAAAGAGCAGTTGAAAGATCTTCTAGAGAAATGTTTAATTCGATCAAGTGTCTCACCTTGGGGCACTCCGGTCTTGTTTGTGAGGAAGAAGGATGGTTCCCTTAGGATGTGTATAGATTACCATTAGTTGAACAAGGTTACCATCAAGAATAAGTATCATCTTCCGAGAATTGATGATCTTTTCGATCAACTTCAGGGTGCTTTTTCTTTTCGAAAATAGACCTGAGATCAGGTTACCATCAGTTGAAGTAAGGGAATGTGATATTCCAAAGACAACATTCAGAACCAGTTATGGTTATTATGAGTTTCTGGTAATGTCGTTTGGTTTAATAAATGCACCTGTAGCGTTCATGGACCTTATGAATAGAGTATTCAAGCCTTATTTATATATGTTTGTTATCGTATTCATTGATGACATACTAATCTATTCGAGGAATGATGAAGATCATGCTAGTCATCTTAGAGTAGTTCTCCAAACTCTAAATGATAAGGAGTTATATGCTAATTTCTCTAAAGGATAATATTTCTCGTTACATCAAAATTATTCTAAAAATTAAAAGAAGGATGTATGTTTTTTGTATTCAATCAGTGAAAATGCTGAATTGATTATTTAAATATATTTTAATGATTGACTTGTATTTTGTTTTCTTTTGTGTGTAGTATCAATAATTCGAGGTAGATTAAAAATATCCATTTAATGAGTTTACACTTTTTAGTAATTAGCATTGAACGCTTTGCAGATTGAAAATTTTGAATACATAAATAATAGCTTTTGAAATTTATCAAAACCTCACCTATAAAAACATAGGGTAAGGATAAATTTGCAATGAAATAATTTGATCAATCTCTCCCAATGATTCTTTTCATTTGTAATCATCTACTACTATTTGCTATTTAAAAAAAATATTATTTGCTACTATTACTACTATAACATAATCATTAGAAAATCTATCATTTATTTCATTTAACATCACAACTAGAATTTCCAAAGAGAAAGATACAATTTTCTTAATAATACCCAATATTTGTCCCTTCATACTAAAGAAATAATCATGTAATATGCAATCTCATCAAAAATTTCCATGAACAACACTAATTTCTTGCAGCTCTTGTCTTCAATCCTTCCGCAATAGGTAACCACTCATCATACTGCCATTGAAAAGGCCACATAAAGTTAGTAATCAATTAAGTTGAAATTTTTTATAAAGGGATATTTGCTGAAATAAAAATTTACCTCTGCCTGCAATCGGTCGCAATCATTACAGAACTCAATGAGAAGCTTCTTTTGTTCTTCTTTAGCAGTGGTAGAGCATGTTTTGTTTCTCTCTATCAGTTTACTTAGGAATTCATAATTGAAGACAAGTGTTTTTCTTTTGTTTTCAAGATTTTTGAATCCTTTCTTGATCCTCTCACTAAAAATTAAAAGCACCATAAATATACCATGAAGCCTATAAAAACAACCAAAACATAAAAAAAATATAAAGAACATCGAATAGAAACTCACTTGATTATTTTATATTCTGAAGAATCCATTGGTAAAGGAAATTTCGACTAGGTTAATAATAAAGAAGATTGATTTATTTAGTGTGGTATATAATTTGCTTCTTAGTAGAGGAAAATCCCTCTTTAAATAGATGTATTCATTATATTCTTACCAAATATAATATTTGAAGTTCAAATTGTAATGGAAATTTAATTATTTTTGTGAGATCTGTGTAGGTAAAAAATGGTAATAAATTAAATTTGTTGCTCAATTTTATTAGATTAATTGGATTTGAATATATCATAAATAATAGATAATAAACTATTTTAATGAATAATTGTAAATTTAAAATTTAATAGTAATGTTTTCTAAATAAAGTTAATCATGTAGATTTTTCTTGGTCAACAAACTAAGTTTTTATTCAACCAAATATATTTATTGTCAAATCTACTACCCCTAGTGGGATTCATTGCTACCTCTCATCTATCTTTATCTATACATTTGGGTATCACCAGTTTCATTTTAGTCAACTAGGCCTACCAAAAAGAATTATTATGAAGGGTAGGAAATTTACTTCTTTGGTGAAAACTCCAATTTCTATGTATTTGACATTCTATATATATATATATATATATATATATATATATA
>JAJOOR010037177.1:0-14649 GCA_036250505.1 Solanum acaule | reverse complement strand
CCCCCCCCCCCCCCCCCCCCCGCGATTGGTGGTTGAGGTAAGTGTGGGCTAAGGAAAATGAAAATTTAATTTTTTTTTTCTAAACGATACTTTTAAATTTTTTTGTGCGAGCGGAGGTAGGGATTGAGCTGGGTAAAAAAAAAATCTAATTTTGAACTATTTTTCAAAAATAAAATTTTAAGTTGTTAATATTTTTTTTGTTAAGGAGAGGGGCTAGGGAGTGAGGGGTAGAGACAAAATAAATTGATTTTTTAAAAATAAAATTTTAATTTTTTTGAATGGGAAGAGTTGGGGTACGGAGTGAGGTAAGAAAAAAAATTGTAATTTGAGGAAAATAAGTTGATTTGAAAAATATTTTTCAAAACAATTAATTCAACTAAACATGAGAAAATTGAGATACATATTCTAGAATGAGAAATAAAATGAGTAAAATAAATGGAAAGTAAAGATATTGGAAGAAAGTAAAAAATAAAACTGAAAGGTGGTTTTGTTTTTTGAAGGAAATTTAGATGGTTTTGAAGCCAAAAGAGCAAAAGGGCATTGTAGTCCTTAAACCTAGTCATGCCATTCATGTCAAAAAAGTGTCGTGTCAAATAACAACATTGTTTAGCTTACTCTCCTTGTCCTTATTTACTTGTTCATTTTTAACTTGACACACCTATTAAGAAAATAATAATTGGTATATTGAGTTTATCATTATACCCCTATTAATTAATAGAATTTCAAAATCAATCTATTCATTAAAGAGGTTCTACCTTTTTCAAAACATTAACTATCTAAATAAATTGAGGGTATAATAGGTAAAAAAAAATCGCTTTTCTTGATTTATCAAATATAACAAGTAAAAGAGACAATTGACAAGTCAAAATCAGACAATCAAAGTTTACTTTATCCATAAATAGAAATTGGATTTGTTTTCATTATATTTTTTTCTCTTTTCTCTCAAATACATATTTAGATGAGTGATTCCTATTTTATATATTATTTTAAAGACAAAATGACTTGAGAAATCTTTGTACTTGGCTCCATTTGTGTAACAACCTATTTCCGTCGTTAGGGAAAAGCCAATGGGGAAAGAATTGGGGCCAGAAAACTTTTGAGTAGAAACTTGAAATTTTCTAGCCTAGTCCAGATTTGGACGAAATCGGAGTTATGCGAGTCCAGGGAAATGTGGTAATGAATGACAAGTGTCATAATAAAATAAGTTGCATGAGCAGATAGCTAAGACGTTAAGGAACCCGTATGACTTTACGAAATTGAATTCGGGCGAGTAGAACTCCCGAAACAGATCTTAGCATGAACGGGTAGTTTCTAAGTGTCATGGGTTGAAAGTGTGTTGTGAAATGGGGGTTTGAAACTCTTAATTTAGCTCTTGTAATGACTTGATTCCATCGTTATGGAAAAGCCAACAAGGAAAATTTTGGGCCGGAAAACTTTTTCGTAGTAACTTGAAATTCCCCAACCTCGTCGAGATTTGGACGAAATCAGAGTCAGTGAGGTATAGGGAAATTTGGTAACAAATGGGAGATCAATTATGATTTTGATAACATAAGTAAATAGCTAAGACGTGAAGGAACCCGTACGACTTTATGAAATTGAATTCGGGTGAGTAGAACTCTCGAAACTGATCTTAGCATGAATAGGTATTTTTTTAGTGTCATGGGATTAAGGTGTGTTGTGAAATGGGGGTTTGGAACTCTTAATTTAGCTTTATGTTTTTGTGCAAGCCGCTAGGGCGGGATTATTCCCGCAAGGGCGGGGCAGTTGTAGCGGGATGAGGTGCCCTGTGGCTGGACAATCGCGACTTAAGTCAGAAATAAACCCCAAAAACATTTTATTCTGCACTTTTCGACTTTGAGAGCTAAGGAACGACCCAGGGCTATTTCTTGATGTTTTTCCACCTCTTTTAGCACTAAAGGTAAGGATTTTACTCCCCTAATTCATTTTTCGATCCATAGAACTTGGGTTCTTGGTTAATTACTATTGGGGGAAGGGGATATGAAACTAATGGAGGAAAAAGCCCTAAATTGGGTATTAGGATCTTGGGTTTGGTCTAGGGTTATTAGGTTTGTTATAATCTAGATAATTAGACCTTTGATTGTTGATCCTTGCGTTTATTAATTGTTTTTACACCACGAACAAGCGGGAAGAATCCGGAAAAGGAAGATTCAAGTGCCTTAAGGGATTCAAGCTTGGATTCGAGGTAGATGATGGTAGTGATTTCATGTTGTGTGATATATGTTTGTACTTGCCTCATTATATTGCATATATGCATGCGAATGTTGCATTATTGATCACACTAATCGTAAATGAGTATGAACGAATAACTATATGCCATGAATCACCTCTTAGTTGTATGATTGTGAGAATGTACATTGTGATTGTGAATGTGGTATGTTGAATGGAGCGGGTGTCATGTTTTGACACACTAACTAGGATCGGATGTCACGTACCGACATCGATATTGGATCAGCCACGTTCCGACGTATATATGGGAGTGGGTGTCACGTCCGGCACACTAACTTGGATTGGGTACCACGTACCGGTACACTAACAGTTTAGGTATGGGTTCCATGAGAGGACCATTGAATTGGGTTCCGTGAGAGGACCATTAAATTATGTTGTGTGTCTACTTGTGATGATTACGTTCATATCTAATGGTGATTGAGATTGAAAAAATGTTTGTTGCTCTAAAATGATAACCAATGTGTATTATTGAGAATGTCGAATTCTACATTGATCCGAAAAGATGACTAATATTGTATATGTTTGATATATGCCTGATTTATAATGTTGTGGTTACTTGCATGTGTTTCACTTATTGGGATAGTCGCGTGATCCTACCAATACACTGTGGTTATCTACTAATACTTCACTTGCTTGTTCTTTGTTGAGTAGAGGGCATCTTCAGGATGCTATTGATAAACCTCAGCAAGGTGACTATTGAGCGTGACTGGATTCAAGGATGAGCCAATTCTTTTAGGCTGCCATGGATCTCTCTTGTTTAAGTCCACTCTTTTCGGACTCAGACTATTTATTTAAGGTGTTTGTTTATTTTTGGGGTTGTACCCGTTGTTCTTAGACTTGTCGTTAGTAAAGTTTTGGTACAATGACTTTTTGGTTCTAGGGGTTGTCTTCCGCATTAGTTTGGTTAAGTTATTTGGTAAAACCTTTGGAATTTATGGGAACTCTATATAATTTCTGTATTTAAACCTTCTTCCGTATCTTTAAATGCCTAGTTTTTTGTTATGTTGTTTAGTCGGGTTGTAGTAATAGTTCTCCCACAAGAGGGTTAGTGTGGGTGTCAATCACGACGATATGGGTCGTGAAAAATTTGATATCAGATCCCTAGGTTCGTTGATCTCATTGTACCAAAACAAGTCTAGTAGAGTCTTGCAGAATGGTATGAAGACGTCCGTACTTTTCTTCGAGAGGCTATAGGACTTTAGGAAAAACTCACTTATTTCTATTCCTTCGTGCTATGACTTGAATCCAATTGGTATCTGGGTGATACAAATTGGTATCTTTCCTCCTTCACTCTATGGTCTGAACTAGAGCAACAAAAGTGGTAACATCATCACTAGCAAGAGAAGATGTGTATAGACTACCGACAGTTGTATAGGGTCACCATTCAGAACAATTATCCGCTGCCTCAGATAGATGATCTTTTGACGAGTTTGCAGGGTGCATCAATTTTCTCTAAGATTGATCTAAGGTCTAGCTATCATCAGTTAAAGATTAGGCCTTAGGATACACCAAAAGGGACATTTAGGACCCGTTATGGGCACTATGAGTTTGTAGTTATCTCGTTTGGGTTGACAAATGCACCTGCAGCTTTCACGAGTTTGATCAATGGTATGTTCAAACCATTTCTTGATTTGTTTGTTATAGTATTATTGATGACATTTTTGTTTATTCAAAAAGTGAAGAAGAGCATGCCGACCATCTTCTTATTATTCTGGGTGTTCTTGGGAAGCAAAAGTTATATGCGAAATTTTCTATGTGTGAATTTTGATTGACTTTGGTTGCCTTTTTGGGGAATGTAGTTTCAAGGGAAAGGTAATGGTGGATCCCCAAAAGATTGAAGCAGTCAGGAATTGGGTCTGATCTAGTTTTGTGACTGCAATTAAGAGTTTTGTGGGGATCACTAGCTACTATCGTCGCTTGTGAAGGGATTAAGGTCAGATTTGTAGATTCGAGTTTATAGGTGACAATATTCAAGAAGTTTTGGTAAGGGACGGTTAGGTAATGAACACCATTACTTTGGAAAATGCATTTAATATTGTTGTCATAACATGTATGGGTTGTTTAGAGAATGATGAAATTAAGTTATGTCAATTGAGGTTAGAAGTTATACTATGATTTCCTGGATTGATGGTCTATCAAAGAGAATCATGATACGGCTGCTCCAATAGCAGTGATGTTTACTTGGTTAAGTTATTAAGTGTGTTAAAATTGTGGAGAATCTGGGCATATGAGGAGGAAATCAGCGAGGCCATGGAGGCCAGAGAAATGGTAATGCGGGTAGAGAAGCAGTGCAAGCAGGCAAGGAGGTTGACCGTCAAGATGATAGGGCTCAGTTTTATGGCTTCTGGGTAAGACCAAGGCTGAGGGTCTGATTTAGTGCTCACAAGTACTCTTATTGTTTGTGACCGGATGGCTTATGTGGTGTTTGATTTGGGTTGTACTTATTCTTATGTGTCCATGTGATTTGCCTCAGAATTGATATGATTTGTGATAGACTTGATGCCCCATCCATATTGCTACCCCAATGAAGAGTCAGTCATAGTCACCCATGTATATCGTGTTGTCCAGTTATGTTTTTCAGATTTGGGTTGATTTGGTTGTGCGGGATATGACTAACTTGATATAATCTTAGACATTACTTGGTTATCCCCATATTATTTTGTGCTTAATTGTAATGCTAAGTCGGTAACTCTAGAGATCCCGGGTAGGGAAATGTTATAGTGGGAAGGGGGTACAAGCCTAAGTCAGCTAAGGTAATGTCTTTCATGCGGGGTAGGAAACTAATGAGGTAGGATTGTTTGGTGTAATTAGCTCATATTAAGGATGTTGAGGTTGAGTCTCCCTCTATTGAGTCTATTTCCTGTGGTGTCAGAATTTAGAGAACCGTTTCCTACCAATTTGCATGGTATGCCTCCGAATAGAGATATAGATTTCTGCATTGACTTGGAAACTGGCACTCGCCCTATCCCCGTTCCTTCTTAACGTATGGCTCAGGTAGAGTTAAGAGAGCTTAAGGCTCAAATCTAGGAGCTTCTTGATAAAGGTTTCATCCATCCTAGTGTTTCCCCATATGGTGCTCCTATCTTGTTTGTTAAGAAGAAAGATGATAGTATGAGGACTGGTGATTTTATCTTAAGCCATAAAGGGGTGGATTGATACCGAAATGACAAGCTTATGGATAAGGAAAGTTCCATAAAGTATACTTGGATGAAGGAAATTGAAGTATTTTAGTAAAAAAGTGCATATAAAATTGGTTAGTCCTTTGAATTTGATGAATTTACCTGAGTTTGAGGCGTCGTGTTGATGAAAAGGTTGACTTCGTAGTAATAGCCAAGGTTGACTAAGCGTAATGGTAATAAGAGTTCATGATGGATTGTGACGGGATGCAACTATATAATAAAATTGTTGGTTAAGCGATTTTTTGTATAGTAATTATAATTGTGAATATCTAAGGTTGTGGTTTTCTAATTTTGGTGGGTAGCGTGGTTGTATGGAAAGTTTTAAGAGATGGTGGGACACCACTTGAATAGAATTTTAAAGAGCTAGAGTCATAATGAAAAAAAATAGTGGGATGTAGTACAACCTTTAGAGAGAGGCGAGAGCAAGAATATTTTATTTGATTGCAAAGGCTAACGAGGTATCTTCAGAGGGGTAGATAATTGGGTTCAGAGATGCAGGATTTCATTCGTTTTGTTATGGCTATGGTAATAGTGTCACAGGTCCATCAGATTGGTTAAAAACTATTGAAAAAGACTTGAAAAAAGAGTGTACAGACATTAGCTCGAGTGTGATGATAAGTGCTTTGGTTTTGTTTTTGAGTTTAGTAATGAGTACAATGTAATTTTTAGCGAAGGATACTGTAAGATCGATGGAGATGCGATCAATGATAAGCGAAGATCTATGAATTCATAAAAATCTTCAAGGTACAAGCTAATATTGATAGATAAGAGGATTGTGTTGTACGGTTGAGTTTAGAATTCATATTTTCATGGTAAGTCTACATTCGTGGTGATATATTTTGTCAAGATATGAATTGGCAATATGAGAAATGATCAATTGTATTCGGTATTGAGCATTTAAAAGGACTTACACCTGGTTATGTCAAAAAATTTATTATTGTTGATTGTTAAAGTACCTAAGAAAGGTTATCATTTAAAAGTGTTGGTTTAGAGTAAGGTAAATGATCAGAGTCTTTATGATGGTTGTTAGTATTGAGAGTGTGGACTTCAGTAGAATGATGTGAAGAGTATGTGGGGTCAACTCAATGAAAAGAGTTGGTATTGACTCTTCAGAGAAAAACCTTTAGTGTTATTCGATAAATTCTTATGTGACCATCTATTTCATTTTGTACATGGTTGTAAGTATAATACACTAGCTATGCTCACGCGTGTTTGTGGGTAGATCCCTAGTGGTGGATCAGGTGTACCGATCCTGTGATTTTTTTTGTTGGTTGAGTGGGATGATTTGGGAAGATATGATTATTTTAGATGACTTATGTGGCTTTGCCTTCGAGTTGTTAACGTATTGCAGTGGTTCTACATGTACTACCTTGTTTATGAGAATTCATAGAAGAGCTACCATTTGTAATTATGGTTGTCCGACAATCTTAATATTCATCTTGTTGTCGAGGTCATGTATCGATTATGTGTGGTTGAAGAATGTGGAGATCATTGGGTCCAATTCTACTGTTTTTAAGAGGTAATCTACATTTACTAAATCTAGCATTTTGATAGTGTGGTTGGAGGGTTGTATGCTTGGACATATCCCTTGATAAGTATCTAATTTCTAAAGATCAATTTTTATAACTTAAGTTCATGGAAATTTATGTTGTAGGATGGAGATATTGTTAAGAACTATGATTGTTGGGTATTATGAGTGTGTGTTGGTTGGCTCGGGTTCACTTCTAATCGTAGAGAGTATTGATTTTGAATTTTATCATGCTTAAGTGTTAAAGGATTCGTCTGGATGATTGTGTCAAGGTCCTTGATAACATGTTGCAGACGTGTGTACGATCAACTTTGGTGGTTGTTGGGAATCACTTTTGTTATTAGTTAAGTTTACATACAACAATATTTATCACGCCAGTATTGAGATGACTTTATTAAGGCATTGTATGGGAGGATGTGTAGGTATTCAATTGGGTGGTTTGAGGTTGGAGATGTAAAACCCTTAGGGGGTAATGAGATTTGGTAGAAAGGACATGCGAGACAAATATTCCCAGCTATTCGACGATTCAGGTAGTACTCCACCCTTACTTTAGCCCTTTTTTTCTAGTTTGTCACTCAGGGACGAATGATGGGTAAATTGATATCTATTGTAACAACCTGATTCCGTCGTTATTGAAAAGCCAATGGGGAAAAATTTTAGGCTGGAAAATTTTTCGTAGAAACTTGAAATTTTCCAACCTAGTCCAGATTTGGACAAAATCAGAGTAAATGAGGTCTAGAGAAATCTGTTAACAAATGGGAGATCTAATAATGATTTTGATCACATGAGTAGATAACTAAGATGTTAAGGAACCCGTACGACTATACATAATTGAATTCGAGTGAGTAGAACTCTCGAAACTGATCTTAGTGTGAACATGTATTTTCTGAGTGTCATGGGATGGAGGTGTGTTGTGAAATGGGGGTTTGGAACTCTTACTTTAGCTCTCTGTTTTTGTGCAAGCCACTACGGAGGGGTCGCTGTAGCGGGACGAGGTCCTCTGTGGAGGGACTGTCGCGATAAGTCGGAAAAAAATCCCAAAAATGTTTTATTCTGTACTTTTTACTTTGAGAGATAAGGAACGACCTAGGGCTATTTCTTGAAGGTTTTCCACCTCTTCTAGCACTAAAGGTAAGGATTTTACTCCCTTAATCTATTTTTCGATCTGTAGAACTTGGGTTCTTGTTTAATTACTATTGGGGGAGGGTTTTGATCTGAAACTAATGGTGGAAAAAATCCCTAAATTGGGTATTAGGATCTTGGGTTTGGTCTAGGGTTAATGGGCTTGTTATAATCCGGATAATTAGACCTTTAATTGTTGATCCTTGCGTATACTAATTGTTTTTAGACCACGAATAAGCGGGAAGAATCCGAAAAGGGAAGATTCAAGAGCTTTAGGGGATTCAAGCTTGGATTCGAGGTAGGTAATGGTTGTGATTTCATGTTATATGATATATGTTTGTACTTGCCTTATTATATTGCATGTATGTATGTGAATGTTGCGTTATTGATCACACTAATCGTAAATGAGTATGAACGAATAACTATATGTCATGAATCACCTCTTAACTGTATGATTGTGAGAATTACGTTGTGATTATGATTGTGGTATGTTGAATGGAGCGGGTATCACATTCCGACACACTAACTAGGATCGAATGTCACGTACCGACATAAATATTGGATCAGGTGCCACTTTCTGGCACATATATGGGATCGGGTGTCACGTTCGGCACACTAACTTAGATTGGGTACCACGCACTGGTACACTAACAGTTTGGGTATAGGTTCCATGAGAGGACCAGTGAATTGGGTTCTGTGAGAGGACCATTGAATTGTGTTGTGTGTCTACCTGTGATGATTACGTTCATATTTAATGGTGATTCAGGTTGAAAGATTGTTTGTTGCTCTAAAATGATAATCAATGTGTATTATTGAGAATGTGGAATGCTACATTTATCCGTAAAGATGACTAATATTGTATATGTTTGGTATATGCCTGATTTATAATGTTGTGGTTACTTGCATGTGTTTCACTTATTGGGATAGTCGCATGAACCTACCAGTACACTGTGGTTGTGTACTGATATTGCACTTGCTTGTTCTTTGTTGAAAACAGGGCATCTTCAGGCAGCTATTGATAGACCTCAGCTAGGTGACTATTGAGCGTGACTGGATTCATGGTGTGCCAGTTGTTTCAGGTTGCCTTATTTAAGTCCACTCTTTCTGGACTCAGACTATTTGTTTAAGGTGTTTGTTTAGTTTCGGGGTTGTACCCCTTGTTTTTAGACTTGTCTTTAGTAGAGTTTTGGTACAATGACTTTCAGGTTCTGGGGGTTCTCTTCCACATTAGTTTGGTTAAGTTATTTGTTAAAACCTTTGGAGTTTATGAGAACTCTATATAATTTCTGCATTTAAACCTGCTTCTGTAACTTTAATTGCCTAGTTTTTCATTAAGTTGTTTATTCGGGTTGTTATAATGGTTCTCCCACTGGAGGGTTAGTATGGGTGCCAATTACCACGGTCTGGGTTGTGACAGCTTTCTGGTTCCGTGCAAGCCGCTAGGAAGGGATTATTCCCGCCAGAGCGGGGTCGCTATGGTGGGATGTGGGCCGCCATAGCGGTCCAGTCACGACTTAAATCGGAAATTAAACCCCAAAATGCTATTATTATACAATTTTCGTTTATGAGAGCTAAGAGACAACCTAGGCGAGCTCTTGATAGTTTTCCATGAAATTTGGTGCTAAAAGTAAGGATTTTACTCCCCTAATCTTTTTTTCGATTCGTAGAACTTAGAATCTTGATCATATATTGTTGGGGGAGGGTTTTGGAACTAAATTGGATGGTGAGAAAAAGCCCTAGCTGCACCTTAGGATCATGAGTTGGGTCTTGGGTTATTGGATTTGTATAATCCAATTAATTAGACCTTTGATTGTTGATCTTTGCGTATATTAACTGTTTGTAGACCTAGAACAAGCAGGAAGAATTCGAAAAGGGAAGATTCAAGTGCCTTGGGGGATTCAAGTTTGGATTCGAGGTAGGTGATAGTTGTGATTTCATGTTGGTGTGATATATGTTAGTAATTACTTCATTGGAATGCATGTATGTATGCGAATGTTACATTATTGATACACTAATCGTAAATGAGTATGAATGAATGATTGTATGCCATGAATCAACACTTGATTGTATGATTATGAGAATGTACATTGTGATTGTGATTGGGGCTTGTTGAATGGATCGGGTGTTACGTTCCAACACACTAACTGGCATCGAATGTCTCGTACCAACATACATATTGGATCGGGTGCCACGTTCCGGCGCATTTATGGGATAGGGTGTCACATTCGGCACACTAATTGGATCGGGTACCACGCTCTGGTACACTAACAGTTTGGGTATGAGTTCCATGAGAGGACCATTGAATTGGGTTCTGTGAGAGGACCATTGAATTGTGTTGTGTATCTACTTATGATGATTACGTTCATATCTAATGATGATTGATGTTGGAAGACTGTATGTTTCTTTGAAAATGATAATAAGTGTGTATATATATTTTGTACATGTCATATTTACCTTGTTGTGATTCTGATATATGTTGTGCTTACTGGGATAACCGCGTGATCCTACCTGTACACTGTGTTGTGTACTGATACTGCACTTGCTCTTTCTTTGTTCAGTACAGGGCATTTTCAGGCGACTACTAACAGACCTCAGTTAGGTGACTTTTGAGGGTGACCGGATTCAAGGGTAAGTCAATTCTTTGAGACTGCCATGGATCTCTCTTGTTTAAGTCTACTCTTTTCGGACTTAGACTAGTTCTTTAGATATTGTTATGTTTTAGCTTTCGGGATTGTATCCCTACTCCTTAGACTTGTGAATTGTTAGAGTTTTGGTACAATGACTTTCAGGTTCTAGGGGTTGAATTTCCACATTAATTATGGTTCGTTGTTTTAGTTGAACCCTTGGAGTTTATCGGGACTCCATTTTTATTGTCATTTAAACCTCCTTCCGTATCTTTAAATGCCTTAGTTTCATAAAATTTGTTAGTTTGGATTGTAGTAATGGTTCTCCCAACGGAGAGTTAGTGTGGGTGTCAATCACGACGATCTGGGATGTAACAAAGTTGGTATCAGAGCCCTAGTTTCATTGATCTCATTGTACCAAAACGAGTTTAGTAGAGTCTTGCGAAACGGTAGAGAGACGGTTGTACTTTTCTTGAGAGGCTATAGGACTTTAGGAAAATTTCATTTCTTTCTACTCATTCATGCTATGACTTAAATCTAATTGGTATCTAGGTGATATAGAATGGTATCTGAATTTCTTCACTCTATTTCTTATCTGGTTAGTAATTGAGTTGTAAAGGTGGAAACAACAACGCCGGCAGTAGAAAATGTGTCGTTAGAAATAGGTATGTTTCCCTGACTCACTGTGGGCATGTAATGGCTAGAGATAAACATGAGGGTTTTATTAGGTTCTTAAGGTTGAAACCTTCATTCTTCATGGGTACTGAAATCTTCTTATGATTTTCTTGTTGATTGTCATGAGCTACTTCATAAGATGGATAAGGTCGAGTGATTTGGCATTGAGTCAATGATATACCAGTTCAAAGGAGACACCAAAATGTGGTGGTGGTCTCATATTGAGTGCCAACTAGTAAATACACTACTCATGACTTGAGAAACATTTTATAGCTTTCTGTATGGAGAAGTATATACCCTGAACTTGGAGGGCTATGAGGAGAGATGAGTTCCTGAGTATAGAGCAACTTGTAGCCTTCGAGGCAAAAGTTTGTGTTTTATCCAAATATGGTACTCCACTTTGCTTCAGTCTAAAAGAGCAAACTCGTCGTTGTGTGAAGTGATTAAGGTCAGATTTACAGAATCAAGCTTATAAGTGACAATATTCAATAAGTTTTGTAAGGGACGGCTAGATAATGAACACCATTACTTGGAAAATACATTAAGTATTGTTGTCATATCATGTATGGGTTACTTAGTAAATGATGAAATTATGTTGCGACAATTGAGGTTAGATGTCTACTGCGATTTCCTAGATTGAGTGTATATCAAAGAGGGTCATGATACGACTACTACAGTAGCAGTGATGCTTACTTGGTTAAGTTATTAAGTGTGTTACAATTATGGAAAACTTGGGCATATGAGAAGGAAATCAGCGAGGCCGTGGAGGCCGGAGAAATGGTAATGCATGTAGGGGAGCAGTACTGCCAGGCAAGGAGGTTGCCCGTCAAGATGACATGGCTTAGTTTTATGCTTTCCGGGCAAGACTGAGGCTGAGGTGTCTGATGCAGTGGTCACATGTACTATTCTTGTATATGCCCGGATGGCTACTGTTTGGTTGATCCGAGTTCTACTTATTCATATGTGTTAGTTCTATTTGCCTTGGGAATTGATGCGGTTTGTGATATACTTGATGCCCCCATCCATATTTCTACCCAGTTGGAGAGTGTCATAATCACCATGTATATCGTGCTTGCCCTATTTTGTTTATGGGTTTACAGACTTGGGTTGATTTGGTTATTTTGGATATGACTGACTTTGATATAATCTTAGGCATAACTTGGTTGTCCACCTATTAAGTTGTGTTAAATTGTAATGCTAAGTTTGTGACTCTAGAGATCCCCGGTAGGGAAAGGTTAAAGTGGGAAGGGGTGTACAAGCCTAAGCCAACTAAGGTCATATCCTCCATTCGGGCTAGGAAACTGGTGGGCCAGGGATGTTTGGCGTATGTGGCTCATGTTCGAAATATTGAGGTTGAGTCTCCCTCTATTGAGTTTATTCATGTAGTGTCTGAAATTAATTAAGGAAGTGTTTCCTACCAATTTGCTTGGTATGCCTCCAGATAGAAATATAGATTTCTGCATTGACTTGGAACAAGATACTCGCTGTTGACACCCAATTTTGGACCTCCACAATATAGATTTATCATCGAGCTTCTTAAATTCCAAACAATTTGAAATAATTAGTTTTTATAAAGTTCAAAATATTTTTCAAGTTACTTTTAATTAATTTTATTATTTTTATAATAATATATATATGTTTTACATAATTATGTATGTAATTAGGACATTTTATGAATATTCGAAAACTATCTCACAAAAGATTTTATTTTCAATTAACTATTTTTTTTAGTTAGTTTAGTTTAATTGTAGTTTATATTTTGATTAATTAAGCTAGTTATTTTATTTTATTAAGATTAAGAAACTTATTAATTAATTAACATTGATTCGTCTCATTTAAGTTTTTTTTAGCCAAATTCACTAATTAATTCAATTTAGATAAGTCCTTAAATCAATTGCTATAATTGCAATCCAATGGGCCATATTCTCAATTCCAATCTAACTTCTTTCCTAACTCACATTCAACCCATTAAAAGACCAATTTTGGGCCGTTTGGCCTCTTTTCAGCAGCCCGATTCCAAAGACTTAGCCCACTTCTTATTCCCAATTCCATTTTCTCTTATTCTCAGCCCACCTAAACATTCCCAAAGCCCTACCCATCCCATAATACCAAAACAATTTCGAGAAGCCCAAATTCAATTCCAAAACCCATTAGATACGTACAGCAATCCTAAACGTAAATACAGACGCATACAATACACCGAACGACCCTTGCCAACAACTTCTCTAGAACGTGAAGAACCAGAAATTCCAGCGAGCAGCGCAAACCCTAATCGCGCGTAGCCCGCGTCGTTATCTCCCTCTCTCTGTGTCCACTCGTACAAGAATATTCTCGAATCAGGCCAGGTGTTGCAATCGTGTTGCTCAAGCGCCCTTGCTCTTGAAATCGACGGTCTCCCATTTGAATCCGTTGAGAAATTGTACAATTTGGTACAAGAATAGAGCTACCTTCCTTATCCTCAAGGATTTTGAATTTTTAATTTGGAATCACTCCAATTCTATCCACTTTTCCCCCAAAAAATCAGCCATAATTTCATCTATAGATAGTCTCCTCTTCTTTATTATTTGGGGTTGGGAAAAAGTTGGCTTTAGAGAGAAAAATAGAAGAAGACTAAAACTACAAAATATAAATAGGCAAAAGAATCTAGGACGATAGTGTTTGTATTGCCGGAGTTTTGGGGTCATTTGTTTACAATCCAAGTTTTTTGTTTGTGGTGTTGGAAGAAGCTCCATTACTAGCTCGTTTTCTAGTTCGCTGCCTCAGAAAAGGAAATATATCTTTCCCTTTGTTAAGTTCCTCTTCACCTCGTTGTGTCTGGTGGTTTGAAGTTTTCTATTTTGAGAATATGTCGTTGTTGCTTACTCTTCTGATTTTTCTTAATGGTGATATTGTCACGCCCCGAGCTACCCCCGAGACGCGGACACAGGACCTAGGACCACAAGTGATTCCAAGCTAACCCTGCTGGCATGATCATGAGCATACTAAAGATAATAAACTGATGCGAAAGATAAATCATAAATAAATCTGAAAAGATGGGGAATACCCATATACTATAACTGAATATATCAAATCTGAGAGTTTAATACAAAAGAAATATCAAACTCAAAATACTAAGCTGAATCTAACTATGTCCGAAATAAGCCTCTAAACTGACTAGAAATGTTGGGACATGCCCTAACTAGATCTAGCAAAACTGAAACTAAAAGACTGAAAGCGATAAAGATAAACATGTCACTAGTCCTCGAAGAATGAGGACTCACCACTGATGCTGCTG
>JAJOOR010037175.1:0-16264 GCA_036250505.1 Solanum acaule | reverse complement strand
ACATCGATTATGATGTCTAATATGAGGTAAAGGTAAGGGTTAGTAAATTATACACATGTAGCCGGACCAAGGTGCGGGGTGAAATTCTCTAGATGCCGAACCAAGGATTTAGAGATACCTAACTTATCACTTTGCATGTAATACACTATGATAGGATTGCTATTACTAGGATTACTGAGTTATGAGCTTGTGGTGAACACGTATACCCTAGTTAATTTTCTCATCTTGATAACAACAAAAATTGACTTTTGTTTACTAATTACTTACTGAATTCTTACTATTTGTTTCACAAATCCCCCCATTTTATTACTTGTTTCCGGAAGTACTTTGGCTAAACGAATATAGGTGTAAGTTAAAGTTAAGTCTAAACCAGTTTCCTCGTGGGATCGACCCCAACCTACTAGTTGGGTGCTTTACTTGCTAACGATCGCTTATGCTTCTTTAGGGAGGTGTAATTTGAGCGTATCGCTTACTTGTTGGTATATTTTTTATAACTTGCATTTGAGGACAAACGCTATTTAATTGGGTAGGGTGAGGCGCACCCTCCCTTTTTGTTTGCGTGAATACCTTGTTGTTTTGAGTATGAAATTGGGTCATTTGTTTTGGTCTAAACTGTACTTTAAATACTGTGTCTTTTTGTGGATGCTTGAGCTTATCGATCCTGTTGTTTTACTTTCAAAATAATTTTGATCCTTTCGGAAAAAAATTGCCACCTCTTGTGTTGAATGTGGTTGTTCTTTTGCAAAATATTTAAGTCACGGTTTCGATTAGTACCCATGACTTGAATAGTTCTCCAAATTGAACCAACATGAATGCACGGCTATGACGAGACCAAATGAAGTTACATAGACACTATGTACACTCTTTGCATCTCGTTGTGACTAGCCATTTATCAAATTGATTTTCTTGTGATGACCGTTGCACACAAGCAAACGTGTGTAGTCTTGCTTGACTGAAGTATCGATGCCTTGTGTGTTTAGCTTACTTTGAACCTTGCATGAATAAACCTAGAATTGGCCCTGTTAGGCTGATTGATTTAGAAAGGTGTCCTCTTGAGACAATCCTAGGCAATTTTAAAGAGTGTGAGCCAATTTTACATATACCTCTTTTTCTGACCTACCTGTGAGCGTGTGAAACTCTTTTGAACACCTTTGAGCCTTACCTTCTTTGGAAGAACCTTGATAAACCCTAGACCTTACTTGATCCACTACCTATAATCCTTTTAATTAGTGGTTTAGTGAATAGCCAACTTAGGACAAAAAGCCTATGTTGGGGGTGTGGTGAAAAGGAAAATGAGAAGTCAAGAAGTGCTATAATAAGTCCCCCTTTACCCATGTTGCAGAACAATGGAGCCCGCCATAAAATAAAATAAAATTGTGGAACAAAGTACTAAGGATATTGGGGTTGCAAGCAATTCATGGGGAGTGAATAAAAGGATGACTTAAAAGCACTAGAAAAAGAAGTGATAAAGGTAAAGAAGGGAATGCTTTGAGAATACCACATCTTACGAGGAAAAAGTCACTAAGCCTAAATGACCATACATTTGCACTCAGCCCCGTTACAAGCCTTAGAAAGACATTTTTGATCTTTAGTAAGCTAGATCGAAAGTCAATTGGAAAATAAGGGCAAACCTATGGGTGAAAACATGCATTGTGTTCCTCTTTTTGAGTGTGAGCGTTGTATCTGATTCTTGATCTTAAATTGACTCATATCTGTGTGTGAATATGGAATCATTCTTTGTGCGAGGGCATTTAGATATTTTTGTTGAGCTTGAACTTGCACAAGTAGCAAGTATTGCGAGCATGAGAATCTTTGGTGATGGTGTGTCACTATTAGAATCTTTGAGTACACAAGTGATCCTTGCATAAGTAAATTGAGTCTTGTTGTGTGCATTCATGATTTAGTCTTGTGTAGCACTGTTTGAGGCACCATATTTGAACTGTTGAACTTGAGTTTGCTTGAGGACAAGCAAAAGTTTAAGTTAGGGGTGTTGATGAGTCCATAAATTGTTTTAATAGAAATAGTGTCCTTGAATGCTTTTTTTATCTCAATACCTGATTAAAATACTGAAGTTTCAAGTATTTGAAGTTTTAGTGGAAGCATAGACACTTAGGCGCAAAACGGAGCAAATAGGGCTGAAAAGAACAAGAAATAGAATCCTGCGGATCGCCGAGTTCAACTTGGCGAGTCGCCAAAACGACATGAAACGCCCTTCGTTCCAGTACACGAAGCCTTGAAGGAAGTGGATCAAAAGGCGAGGAAAGGAGCAGTCGACGAGTCGCCGATCAGTTCTGCGAAGCAGTACTGTACCGCCTAATGATCCAGAATGCGAGGATGCTAAAGACAGGACATTGAAGGCGATGAGCTGACCAAAAGGCGTATCGCTGAGTTCATCGGCGATCTCGACTAATGTCGCCGAACAATCCTCCGCAGCACAATCTGTGAAAACTATAAATATTAGTTAGAATTGTAGTCTTAGTTTGGAACAATTATTATTATTATTTTCACTTTAGAACATTTTTTAGCTGATATTTTTCCCTCAAGTTTGGAGAGGGTTTTGTGGAGACTTGAAGAAAGGAGTTCTTCTTCCCCAAGTTGGAAGTGGGTCTTCTCTATTCATTTTCCTTTGCTTAATTGAAGGTTTAATTTATTATACCCAGTTGATTTCATTATTATGTTAGGTATAATTTCTTATTTCTTGATGAGTGGCTAAAAACCCCCATTCTTGGGGTGTGATTTAGCAAATATGGGTTGATATTCTTGTTGGGTCTTGCTTGCTGATAGGTTAGATGTATTTTAATGGTGATTTCACCTAGTAGTTGTGGTTTAATCTAAAGGGTTTGTAGTTGCAAATACAAAGCCACCCATGTATTTTCGGCTTGCCCGAGAGGGAGGTCACGAAACCAAAACAACTAGACTGATGGCCTAAGAAGTGGGTCGACATGAGGTTCATCCCGAGAGGGTGAGCCCTAGTCCCATATCCTAAAACTCAGCTCGAGAGAGTGAGTGGGTAAGGCGTAGGCTGGTCTTCATGCGGCAAATGGGTGTCCGAGAGTAACGCATTTGGAACGGGTTAAGTTGCCCGAGAGGAACGCATTTGAAACAGGCTGTTCTTATTTGCATATTTGTTGGTGTTCGAGAGAAACCAACTTTATTCGAGGTAAATTGTTCGAGAGAAAGTTTATCCCCTCTAAAGTCTAGCTTATTCACTAATTTACAGTTATTTCCTAACAGTTGCAATTACCCATTTGTTTATATTAGCCTATAATCAAATCACATCCCAAGAACCCGTATTATTATTGTTATTTTGCGTTATTTGTTGTTGTTGTAGCTGATAGTTAAAACCAAAACCCCCATTTGACATTCGTGTTACCCCTTAATTTGAGCTATGTCTCTATTCGATAATGTGTATTCATGTGGCCAATTTGAGAACATTCATAATTTCCTATTGAATTTTAAACACGTACCACTCCCTGTAGGATTTGACCCCAACTCATTAGTTGGGTTATATACTTTCTAACGATCGTTGACTCTTAGAACAGGATTAAGTGTCTTTGATAGCGTTATTCGATTAGTATTATATCATTAGGTTCAAGAGTCCTAGGATGTCTGAAGCTGCACTAAGTAGAGTCTCTTTCATAGGTATGAAGTGCACTACATATATGGGGGGAGGGTATGAAGTGTTTTATGAAAAACTTCACTTTCTTTGCTATTCTTATCATGTGTGAGTATGAACTATTTTCGTTCTCCTTCTAACTCCTGCTCTTCGCCTTTCGAAAAATGCCTCCCAGAAGAGCTAACGCAAGGAGTCAGCCAGCAGCTCTAGCATACCCATTGAAGTAGCAAGTCATGCATGCTGATATCAGGGCTGCTTACCAAGTACTTGCTTAGGCCATGACTACCCAGGTCAATCAGTAGGTTGTGGTCCCAGCTCTCCCACACACTAACATTACTACAACAAGAATCCAAGACTTTACTCGGATAAACCCTACAGAGTTTCATGGGTCTAAGTCAGAATAAGATCCATAAGAGTTTCTCGATGACATCTAAGAGGTACCAAACATTATGGGCATCAGTCAAGTCGAGAGTGAAGATTTGGACGCCTATTAGTTGAAGGGAGTGGCCTAGACTTGGTACCAACAGTGGAAGGAATCTTATGGTATTAATGCATGTCCAGAAACTCTTTCAGAACCCTTCTCCATCTCTACTCTAGGTTGTGACCAAGTTATATCTAGACGAGTATACAAAAATTGCCCTCTCATAGTCTCTTAGAAAGTCACCTCGGCAAATCTTGCAGTGTTAGAAATTGTAGAATTTGATATCATTCTAGGCATGGATGTGTTACATTCATGTTATGCCTCAGTTGATTGTAGAACTAGAATCGTTCGATTTCAGTTTCCAAATGAGCCAAACTTAGAATTAAAGGGTAGTAGTTCAGTGCTTATGTGTCGATTCATCTATTCCCTTAAGGCCATAAAAAATATTTACAAAGGGTATATCTATCATATTGTGCGAGTTAAGGATTCGAATTCTGAAACCCCACCTCTTGAGTCAGTCCCAGTAGTAAATGAGTTTCCAGAAGTGTTTCTAGAAGATCTTCCCGAAGTTCCTCTGGAAAGGGAAATCGACTTTGGAATAGATCTCCTTCTTGATACCTAGCCCATTTCGATTCGTCCTTAAAGAATAGCTCCAACCGAGCTGATGGAATTGAAAGAGCAGTTGAAAGACCTTCTACATAAGGGCTTCATCAGACCTAGTATCTCTCCATGGGGTTCTCGTATGTTGTTTGTGAAAAAGAAAGATGGTTCTCTCAGAATGTGAATTGACTATCTTCTGTTGAACAAAGTCACCATCAAGAATAAGTATCTCATCCTCAAGATTGATGAATTGTTCAACTAACTTCAGGGTTCTAGTTGCTTTTCTAAGATAGACCTCAGATCTGGTTATCATCAGCTCAGAGTCAAAGATAGTGACATTTTGAAGACTGCCTTCAGGACTCGTTGTGGTCACTGTGAATTTTTAGTTATGTCTTTTGGGACTAATAAATGCTCTTGCAGATTTCATGGACACGATGAACAGGGTGTTCAAACAGTATTTGGACTTGTTCGTTATCGTCTTTACTGATGATATCCTCATTTATTCTCAGAGTGAAGAGGAGCATGCCACTCATTGGATAGTCGTTATGCAAACTTTCGAAGATTGCCTGTAATTTGCTAAGTTCAGCAAATGTGAATTCTTGTTACAGTCGGTCTCTTTCCTCGGTCATGTGGTATCTAGCGAAGGGATCCGAGTGGATTCTCAGAAAATTGAGGCAGTGAAACACTGGCCCACACCCACCTCTCCAACCGATATCAGAAGTTTCTTCGGTTTGGCCGGTTATTGTAGGAGATTTGTTGAAGGAATTTCATTCATAGCTTCCCCATTGGATAAGTTGACTCAGAAGAAGGTCAAATTCCAGTGGTCAGATGAGTGTGCGAAAAGTTTCTCAGAACTAAAGACTAGGTTGTCTATAGCTTCAGTCTTGACTCTACCAGATGGTTCAAACGGTTATGTGATTTATTGTGATGTATCCAGGGTCAGCCTAGGTTGTGTGTTGATGCAGTGAGGTAAGTTCATACCTTATGCTTCTAGATAACCTAAGGTCCATTTGAAGAACAACCCGACTCATGACCTCGAGCTTGCAGTTGTAGTATATTCCCTAAAGATTTGGAGACATTACTTGTATGGTATTCACGTAGATGTGTTCATAGGTCATAAGAGCCTTTAGTAGGTGTTTACCAAAAAAGAGTTGAATCTTTGTTAGAGAAGATGGCATGAATTTCTCAAGGACTATTATATGAATGTGCTTTACCATCCTTGTAAGGCTAATGTAGTCGTTGATTCTTTCAGTAGATTATCTATTGGTAGTGTAGCACATATTGAGGAACAAAATAAGGAGTTAGCAAAAGATGTTCACTGGCTTGCTCGCTTAGTAGTTGGTCATACGGACATGCCATATGGTGGTGTGATAGTTTAGAATAGATCGGAATCTTCATTAGTAGTGAAGGTTGAGGGAATATAGGATAGTCATCCTATATTACTTCAGTTGAAAGGTGCAGTTCATCAGCAGAATGTTGAGGTTTTCTCCCAATGGAGAGATGGTGTGCTTCATTATCAGGGTCGCTATGTGTTCCTAATGTGGGTGAGTTGAGGAAGCAAATTCTTACAGAATCCCATAATTGGAGATAATCTATTCATCATGGTGCCACTGAGATGTATCGTGATCTGTGAGAAGTCTTTTGGTGGAACGACATGAAGAGAGACATAGCCGATTTTTGTGGCTAAGTATCCTAATTATCAACAGGTTACGGTAGAACATCAAAATGATGAGGTATGACTCAAGAGATTAGCATTCCTACATGGATGTGGGAAGTGCTAAACATGGACTTCATTACGGGTTTACCTTGTACTCGCAGACAACATGACTTCATTTGGGTGATGGTAGATAGAGTTACTAAGTTCGCTCACTTCTTGGTTGTCAAGACTACACATTCAGCAGAGGACTATGCCAAACTCTACATCAATGAGATAATCAGATTGTATGGGGTTCCCTTGTCTATAATATCAGCTAGAGTTCCTCAGTTTACCTCTCATTTTTTGAAATTGCTTAAGAAAGGTCTTGGTACTAAGGTAAATATCAGTACAACATTTCATCCACAGACGGATGGTCACACAGAACGTACCATTCAGACCTTAGAGGACATGTTGAGAGCTTGCATGATCGATTTCAAGGACATTTGGGATGATCACCAACCTCTCATAGAGTTTGCCTATAATAATAGCTTCTATTCTAGTATTCAGATGGCCCTGTTTGAGGCACTATATGGGCATAGATGCTGGTCACCGATTGCTTGGTTTGAAGTAGGTGAAGCATCCTTGATTGGGCCAGATTAAGTTCATGAGCATATGAAGAAAGTTCAACTTATCAGAGTTATATTAAAGACAGCCCAGAGTCGACAGAACTCCTATGTAGATGACAGAAGTAGAGACTTAGAGTTTGGAATTGATGATTGGGTTTTCCTCAAGGTGTCACCTATGAAGAGGGTGATGAGATTTGGCAAAAAGAGGGAAGCTCAGTCCAAGATATGTAGGTCAGTATAGAATCCTGAAAAGGGTTGGTAATGTGGCTTATGAGTTAGATTTGCCAACAGAATGAGCAGCGGTTCATCCACTCTTTCACATTCCTTCTTGAAGAAGAGTGTGGGTGCTCCGGCATCAATAGTACTATTACAGAGTGTTACCGTGAAGGGCAATCTCACTTATGAGGTGCCAATTGAGATCCTTGCCTGTCAGGTTCGTAGGTTGAGAAATAAAGAAGTAGCTTTAGTGAAGGTTTTGTGGAGGAGTCAGTTTGTATAGGGAGCTACTTGGGAAGCAGAAGTAGCCATGCAGGACAAGTATCCTCACCTATTCCCTTCCGATTCCATTTCAACTTGAGGTAATTGTTCCTCTCCATTGTCTCAGTCTACTCTTGCGTAAATTCAGTCTCACTATCTTGTTCCATATGTTATTCTTGCATTTCAGCATACTTGCACGTTGTTGGAACTTAGTTCAGTTATATATCAATTTCTAGTACTCAGTGGTTGGGATTGCATCTCCTTCCCTCCATACTCAGCTTGCTTAGAGTTCATTCGGTAAGTAATTTCACCAAGGGGGATATAATGTAACACCTCGGATCTCAAAATGTAGAAAATCTTAGTTTGCAGAAAATCTGGTGCCAGTACCAACGGAACCACCCACGGACCGTAGGTAGGACCACAGACCGTAGGTGGAGTTCTGTGGTTAAGGCCCAAATATTTATAGTCTTTGATCCCACCCACGGTCAATCAGTACGGTATGTGGTTGGACCTACGGACTGTAGGTCTGACCGTAGGTGAGGGTCAACAGCCAGTGAGAGGGATATTGATGTTGAATCAACTTGCAATGGTAACTTTTAGCATAAAAGGAATTAGGTGGCCCATGACTTACCAAATGAAAGATAATTGATTCCTCTTTCCAATGGCATAAAGTTTTCTAAAATCCCATCTCGGAGTAAAAACTTATGCTCATTTTAGTTAAGCCGTGTCGGGCATATCATGAACGACGAACCCAAACGACAGCCAGTAGTCCAAACAACAAATAAACGTTCCCTCCGTTGATGGGCTTCGTCAGAATTAAGTCGAGGTCATTTTTGTCCTTTCTCATTTGCGTTGGGCACTTAAACTACGTTGTTTGATGCCTAAACTACGTCGTTTTACTCAGTTTAAGCCTAATAATATAGTCAAAACATAACCAAAACCAAAATTCAGCAAAACTTAGAGCGAAAAAGAAGAGAAAGAGCCAACCAGCACCCAAGAACACACAACAAAGTTTCTTCAGTTCCAGCCCTGAAATTGATGGATTTCTCCGTAGATTTCATCACCAGGTATGTGTGATTTCACTAGTCAGTTCCTTTCAGCCACTAGGTCCCTAGAATGCAGTCAGATTCTTGATTCGCTATATCTTGCATAGACCTAGGGTTTCTAAAACCTTAGATATTGGTTGTTATTTAGGTGTTATAGTATTATTAATCAAATTATCATGTTTTCATGAAATTGTTGCTTAATTCCTTGCATGAAACTCAGAACCCTAGTTGTGTAGATTCTCATAGTTCATGAATTACACTTTCTAGGTAAGTTAAAGAGATATACATGATCCAATTTCGAATGCTTTACTGTTAGTACCTAAATGTTGCATTCTCAGATTTGTTTGTCAGAATATTGAGCTATCCACTATTTCAGTTATGTTGTGTCATATACATTTCCAGTTGGGAGTAGGCTTAGCACCGAGTTGGACTAGGGTTTAGCATACCCTCATAGTCCTAGAACTATGTGCCCCTATAGGTTTATAAGTCCCCTCTGTTGGGCATTAGATTTAGTGATCACGCCAGTCAAGCCTTTATACCCCTGGCAAGGTTTATAGGGTCCACTCGATGGGGCACATACATGGGACTCCAAGTTTAGTTTATGTGGTTTTATGTCAGTTAATAGTAGCTCTCACAGTCAGACTCTTAGTGCATTTGACGTAGTTTTCAATATATACTTCAACATTCAGTTCAGTGTGTTATTTTCATGATTAGTATTTGGTCATTGCATTCAGCTTAGTTTTTCAATTATGTTTCAGTATTTACATTCTTACTCAGCTTATATATAGTTGTTCGGCTTAGTATCTATATCCTGCAAGCTCAGTACATTCCAAGTATTGACACATACTCTGTGCTACATCCTTTCATAATATAGGTTCATGTACTCAGTATCTAGATCACGCTTAGATTGATTCTCGGTCCTCATTTTAGCAACTTTAGTGGTGAGTCCTGATACCTCGAGGACAATAGACATGCTCTTCACTTTAGTAATTTTATTCAATTTTTAGTTTTCTTAGAGTTCGCTGGGGGCATGTCCCAGCAACTCAACTCAGTTAGAGGTTTTTCAGACATAGTAGTAGATTCAACTTGAGTTGTTAAACGATTGTTTCAGCTATCATTAAAATTTTAGTATGTTTTATACATTCAGACTATTTCGGTTTTGTCCTGAAATCATATATTTATTGATTTAGCTTCCGCATTAGTTCATTTTACTTGGCTATTTTCCAGTATGTTCATGATATGCCAGATTCAGGGTTAGCTTGGGGTCACTCGTGCTCCTAAGTCCGGTGTTATGTCAAAGGAGTGGCATCGGGGCGTGACAAGTATTCTATCTTATTTTGTTTAATTCTTTTTTGTCGACTCATATCAACTCGATTAGCTCATTTGCCACTTCTAGTCATAAATCATCACTTTCTTAAAACATGCGTAAGTTCATAATCATATTTTATGAGTTCATAAGCATACTTTACATTCATAACATCGGCATAGGCATGTGTTCGTATGAAATGAATAAAAATCATGTAATTAAGGAAAATCATGCATAATAAAATTAAATTTAATTAATTGAACCACAATGAATTTAACTCGTGGAGAATAGCATAAAACCCTAGATTTCGGGTGAAATAAATTTGAAGTAAAATATACTTTCTTGAAATAATTCTTAAATAATGAACTTGATATTAAATATAAGAATACTTTCTTGAAAATAATGCACTAGAAGAAAAATATACTTTCTTGAAACTCATCTAAAATAATGCCCTAGTAATTAAAAATAATAATATTTTCTTGAAATACTTCTTCAAAATAATGTACATAAAACAAAATATTCTTTCTTGAACTCGTTATCGAAATACTTCTTTGAAATCTTGAACATATGTTCTTTGTGAAATTAATGCATATGAAATACTATGAAAAGGTTTTAAAATAACTTTGATTAGAAAGGGGTCCATGTGGTATAATAAGCATGAACCATGAATAAATAATAATTAATGACATGAAGTAAAATAATTTTGCTGATAAAATCAAGAACCAATGATAAGAGATAAAAGGAATTCAAAATAATAAAATTTGGGGTAACAACACTAACCTTGATCATAAAAAACATATATTGTAAAAGTAGGGTGCGAGGAAGAATCTTGCTTCGAAGTCTTAAGGTTTTCTTTTCTTAAGAATTTCATTTTAGGGTTTGAGAGAGTACAAGAAGATGTTAAAAGATTGAAATATAACTGTTTAGGGCTTTATAGAGGTTGAAAATACCATTTTAAGGTTTTCCAAGTGGCATATGGATAAGGAAATTACCTTTTTTAGAATCTTCTCGCAGCTAAACTGCAACTTCACTACATTATTTAGTAAAATATTATAACTCTCTTCACCAATCTTGGAATGACATAAACTTTGTGGCGGGGGAAAGAAGACTGATAGACCTTTATTTTAATTGGCTATGGGACACCAAAATCTTCATATTTTAAAAGATATTATCATTTAAGGTACATGCCCCCAGTTGAATCTAATATTATGTCTGAAAAAAAATCTAACTGACTACAGTTGTTGGAGCATGCCCCCAGCTAACCCTAGCAAAACTGAAACTGAACTGCAAGACTGAACTATGAAAAACACATGCATATTGTCCTCAAATTATGAGGACTCACCACTGAAGCTATTGAGTATGGATCGGGAACCAATCTATGCCTAATCTGGAGGCTGAGTACCTAAACCTAAATGATGAAACGATGTAGGCGCAGAGTATGCGTCAATACATGAAATGTACTGAGCATGCAGGATATAGAATATAGATGAAAAAACATATAAACTGAACATAGCGTAACTGAGAAATGATATAACTGAATATGAATGTAAATACAGTAATATACTGAAAAGCTAAATTGAATGCAATGACCAAGTGCTAAATCATGAATATGACATGCTGACTGAATCCAAAAGTCTAAACTGGAAACCTAGTTGAATGCAGTAAAGTGTGACTAAGAGAGCTACTACTAACCGACATAAAACCACGTGAGCTAAAACGTGGAGTCTGATGTATAGGCCCCATCGAGAGGACCCAATAAACCTTGTCAGGGGTATATAGGCATAACTAGCAAGATCACTAAATCTGATGCCGAACAGAAGGGACTTATAAACTTATGGGGGCATGTAGTTCTGGGACTTTGAGGGCAACTGAACTCTAGTTCAACTTGGTGTTAAGCCTACTCCCAACTTAAAATGTGTACAATACAACATAACTGAAATATACCAGATAGCTCAATATTCTAACATGCTAACTAAGAATGCAACATTTAGGTATTGATAATGAAACATTCAAAATCTGAGGCATCTACATCTGTTTATCTGACCTAGCTAGTGTAATTCATGAATTAAACGAATCTACACAACTAGGGTTCTGATTTTCATGCCAGGAACTAAGAAACAATGTCACAAAAACATGATAATCTGAGTTAAAGTACTACAACAGCTAAATCACGATAGTTACCTGAAGTTCTAGAAACCCTAGGTATAAACGATGTATAGGTTATCAAAAATCTGACTGAATTCTAGGGACCTAGTGGATGAAAGGAACCCACATGGGAAATCCCACATACATGGTGACGAATTTAATGGAGAAATATTTCAATTTCAGGGCTAGAACTAATGAAATCCTGTTGCGTTCTTGGATGTATTTGGTTAGCCTCTTTTCTTCTCTTTTGCTCTAAGTTTTATGAAGTTTAGTGAATTAATTGCTTAAGGATGAATCTGACAAAGTTACTAGGCTTAAACTGACCAATACTACGTATTTTAGGGGTTAAACAATATAGTTTAGGTGTCCAAAACTTAGGGAAAAAGACCAAATGACCCCTAACTTAATGTTTGACGAGGCTAACCACGGCCCCAATGACGGACCGTCACTAAGACCATGGCCTGTCGACTGGGCCGTGGTTTGCTGGCAGTGGCTACCGCTTTTGGGCCTTTCCCTCTATGGCCCGCTTCACGGACTGTGTGAAGTATCACGGATCGTAAAGGCCACCGCGGTCCTTCACTTGGGCTAGGGGCCTACTAGTTCTGGGTGACGGAAGCCACCAGGGCCCTTCGTCAAGACCATAGCCCATGGAGGGCTCCATGGACTAATGGATAGGACTAGTCTATTCTACCTAGCTTACACAAGCCTCTCTATAGACCATGGGGTGGTCCACGGCCCGTGAAGGGTTCCGTGGTCCACCACTTCTTGGTAGGTGATGAGTCCACAAATTAGACTCATTTAGGGCTATATTTTGATGAAAATGTGTCCTCAAATGCTTATTTTATCTAGATATCTGATGAAAACCTTAGGTTTCAAGTATTTGAAGTATGAGGGAAAGCATGAACACGATCGAGGAAAAAGGAGCAAAAGAAGCTAAAAGAACGAAGAAAGGAAGATCTGCGAATCACCAAACCCATTCGGCGAATTGCCAATAGATCACATTTTTGCCTTTTATTCCTGTTTGTTAAGCCCTGAAGAAAAAGAGCAAATCAATGGTGAAAAGATGCAATCAGCGTATCGTCGAGCAACTCCGCAAAGCAGTGTTACATCGCCCAATGATCCAGGACACAAAGATGTTAAAGGAAACTTATGTAAGGCGACAAAGTAAACGAAAGGGCGGATCGCCGAGTGCATCGGCGATCTCAACTAACATCACCAAAAGATCCTTCGAAACACATTTTCTGAAAACTGTAAATACTAATTCAGTTTTTATTCTTAGTAGCAAATTCTACCTTGCTTTACCTAGTTTTGAGATTATTAACTTTTAGAGAGAGTCTTTGAGACATTCTCCCTTTGTTTGAGAGGGGTTTGAAGATTTGAAGGAAAAAAGGGTTTCATCTCCAAGGATTTGGACTTGGGTCTCATGGATTCTTCATTCTTGGCCTGTAACAAGACTTAAATCTTCATACCCATTTGAATGCAAGATCATTTAGGTATAAATTTCTATCTCTTGATGTGTGGCTAAAAATCCCAATTCTTGGGGTGTGATTTAGCGAATATGGGTTAAGATAATTGTTGGGTCTTGCTTGTTGATAGTTTAATCATAGTTTAATTGTGATTTCCTTTAGTGGTTATGGATGAATTTGTAGTTGTAAATACAAGTTTGTTTATCTGTTTTCGGCTTGCTCGAGAGAGAGGTCGTAAAACTAAGACCACTAGATTGATGGCCAGTGTGAGTGGGTCGACATGAGGTTCAGCTCGAGAGAGTAGACCCTAGTCCCATGTCCACACACTCATCTCGAGAGAGTGAGTGGGTTAAGGCGTAGCCTGGTCTTCATGTGGCAAGTGGGTGTCCGAGAGGAACGCATTTGAAATGGGGTAAGTTGCTCAAGAGAGAGCTTATCCCCTTTAATGCTTAGCCTAGTCACAATTACTCTATGAATCTTCCATCGAAAGCATGTACCCAATACTCTAGCTTAACCCATATTCCCGTCACATCCCAAGGATCCCCTCTCATTGGTTAGAAACCTTTGTTAATTTTGCTGTTTTTTACTTACTAGTGACAAAACCCCCCATTGTTAATTGACACATTTGTGGCCCCCTTTAATTTACAATGTTTTTACTCGTTAATGTCTTTTGCTACGTCTATTTAGAATGAAATTTTATTTTTCTATAAATTCTCAAAACTACTCTCTTGGGACGATCCCAACCCTTTGGTTGGGTTACTAAACTATTGTACAATCGTAGACACTTGCATCGGAAGTTGTGTCTTGATTACGCAACATCAGTAGGCATGAACCACGGGTAGGTCGACGAACCGTGGTTCCTTACACCAGTACAAGAAAAGGGTGAATTATATGGGAATTTTCCATGGGATTAGTATTAAAATTTGCAGGAAAATAATTTTATGTGGATTTTTATACTAATCCCCTGAAAATCCCCATGTAATTCACACTTTTGTGGTAGTGCACGGTCTGTGAACCCTATCGTGGTTCACCACTTTCTACTGTTTTTCTGCTGCAAAGTACAAGTTTGACTTTTGAGGTGTTACACATTCCATTCAATTCTCTTACAAGCAGGCCATGGGCTGAGGTTCCAGGTATCGCTACTATAAGTGTGATCTCATATTTCATTTATCCCTTGATTGCTTTTGGGGTGTATATTTGAGGTTTTTATTCCCATATGTTCCTATTTGCCTTGTTCTCTAATTGTTATTTATTGTGAAATCCATATTTTGTGTTATGTGTCTATCTTTATCCCCTCTACATGACTTCATTTAGTAGTTGATAGTTTTGGCATTTTTTCTATGTTTGGACTCGTTATTGAGTAATACCTTGTGCCTTTGTGCTTTACTATCTTACTCATGTAGGTTATTTTTATGTTATTCTGACTGGATTAGCTATGTTGAATACCTTTGTTACTCATTCTCCTCTGGTTAGTTATTATGATGCTAGTTGTTGAGAGAGAGTTGTGTGATGGAATGTGTGATCTTTGGTTTGTTTGGCTCAAAATTACATTCATCGATTCTTTCCCTTGCCTAAATCCTATTCCTTGTTACTTTGTGGCAAGGTTGAGGTTTTTCTCTATTTTTCTCTTCATCATAGGCTTGGTGTTTAAAATTGGTAGTTAAGCCGACGATCGACTCTTTCTAATGATGTAGTGTCAGAGGATTATGTTTGAGTTTTGGAGGTTAGAACGGGAGTAGTCTAGAATGTTATAAGTATGATGATGACTTGGCCAGAGTATTTCAATGCAAGGTTTTATGGGTTTTGTCGTGACTATTGAGTAATACACATATGTTCTATTGACGACCATTAGGGAGGAGTAAGTAAAATTTGAACTAAGGTTTCAACTTTGTTTATTATTGGTTCATTTCGCCAACATTGGTGTATAGTTCCCATTTATGGACTTCCTTGTTTTTAGCTATCATTGTTTGAGTTTTGGGTTGAGGTAATGTTCTACATTGCGAGGAATACTACTTTCTTTCATTCTAATCATTGTTTAATACCTATGTTTTCTTTGAATTCCAAAAGGTTGTGTCAATAGTTTAAGAGGTCTGACTTTTGATTTTGATATATGTGGTAGCGTTCATTAACGACTTTTAAATTTCTATTTTACTTGAGATTGGGAATTTGTTTAGAAGGCTCATCTTCTGATTGAGTAAAAGTAATTTGTGGATCAACAATGTTCACTTGTTTTAGGATGTGAGGTTTTGTATGTACCATTGTGGTTTGGTTGCATCACTCTTGATAGTTTTGATATGTTTTTCCTCTGCCTAACAGTTAAATTTCCCTTTGATTAGGGGTGTTTACTTATTTTTTTACTCGGTCGGTGGTTCGTGGATTCTTTGTTGTATTATTTATTACTTCTGACTTACAATTTAATGTAACTTTTGTTTTATTAAAGATCACGAGTAAAAGGTTACAACTGGAGTTGGGGTTACTGTGGGTGCATCTAAAGATTAATCGTCCCTTGAAATAGTATTTCAATTTCCATAGGTTACATTCAAACTTATGTTTTTGGGTATGTACAATTTTTGCTTTTTAAATATTGCATATTATGTGACAAAAGTATGTTGTCACTAAATCATAAGTTGATTAGAGACAAGAAAATGTTTGTCACTAATTGATTATATTATTAGTGACAAAAATTTAGATAGCAATTAAATATAAATTTTGTGGCTAAAGCTTACAACATTTGACTACAAATTCTAATTTGTCTCTATTGCAATAACTTATCTTTAGTGAAAAAAATTTCTTCGTGTCCAAAATTATAACTCATCTAAGACAAATAATAATTTGTCACAAATTGGATGCATTATTAGTGACAAAATAAGTTGTCGTTGATAACTTAAAATGCGTCACTAATAGTTCTTAATAAATGGCGCCAAT
>JAJOOR010037174.1:0-13930 GCA_036250505.1 Solanum acaule | reverse complement strand
AAATTTCTTAAGTGTTAAGGTCAGGTCACTAGATATAGCACCTTGAGTTCAAAAAAGAATTAAAGAGAATTAATTCAAGTCATTCCTTAGTTCTTTTAAGTTTTGGGTCAACTTCAAACAACCATAACTTTCAGCAGAAGATGAGTTAGGAGACCCATAAGATATCAAATGAAAGATCTTTGAGTCCTCTTTACAACCCCACAAATTTTGCTAATTTTTGAGCTCGTATGAGAGAGATATGACCTTTTGAAATTAGGCTAACCATTTAAGGAAAGTTACCCGAAAATAGAAGGAGTATTTTCTTTTCCTTATGCCCACTTATTCTAAACGGAAATTACACCTAATTAAGGGTCTAAACTGATTAGAATGAAATTCATTCATCCTCAAAGCATTTAGGGTTTTAGAGAGAAGATTCAAGAGGATAAAAAGTTCAAAGATTCAAGCGATCGTTCAAGAAATTCAAGATATCATGAAGAACCTAGTTCTTTCAGGTATGTAAGCTTCCATAGTGCTGGGTTTGTTCACCCACATTTCAATCATGATTTTCTTTTTCAAATCTATCCATAAACATTGAGCAATTTAAGTTCAGGATGAGTTCTTGATAAGTGTTCTTGAAGTTTCATTCTAAATATTGTTTTGTTGAAGTTTTGAGGAATTCTTGATATAAAAGTACTGATTTGAGGGTTGTTTTGAGTAGATTAGTGTATACTTAGGTTGGGTATTTGAATCTAAGTGAGTGGGGGAGAAACCATTAGAATCTAGGTAAACTAGGGTGAGAAAATGAGCAAAGAAATTCATCGGGGTTTTTTGGGAATGGGATGGCACGCCGCCCCACCATTGCGCCAGCAGAGAGTGTCTGTAGGTAGAGTGTTGGCGCCCTGCGCCACTCAGTGTGCCAGGGTCGCCTGCCCCCACCCTTTCTCTGTCATTTTGCCCGTCTAAGTTCTTTAAAAGGGTTCCTTCAATCCCTATAGATTCTAAACTACTTCTAAAAATTTAGAAATCATTCATAACATGAATCATAACGTTGAATTCATAATTCAAATTCAAGGTAGAGCAAAGAGTCAAGTCTTGAGAGTTCTTTCGAGTCTTTTGAGAAAGTCCCTTTGAGTCTTTTCAAAGAGTCTTCTATAATTACTTATAAATTGTTTCAAGACTCAAGTAAGTGAGTATGAGAATGAGAAGAATGTTTTCATGAGTCTAAATTATCATTGAGATCCTTGATTTGAGTCATTCATGCCCATAAATTCCGCATGAACTCCATAAATTGAGTACTTTTTAGAGGAGTAGTATCTTCAAGTACAAAGTCTTGAGTATTGAGTTCCTAATCCTTTTGAGATTATATTCCTAGTCATGGGACTACTACATGTTACCATGAAGGTCCTTGAGTTGAGCAGTTCATGCCCATAATTCCGCATGAACCCTATGAGTCTAACAGTCTTGAGATGAGAAGTATCATTGAGTCCTTGAGTTGAATAGTTCATGTCCATAATTCTGCATAAACCCTATTTTTAGAAGTCTTCTGCAAACCTTTTTAAAAACTTATTTTAAGACTTGAGCATATGAGTTTGAGGAAGAGTAGAGGTGAGTTCATTTTCTTTATAAAGATATATGGGAACTAAGTATTCCCAAGAGTAAATGTTTTTACATTTAAGCAAAGAGGAAACACCGATGTCCAAAAGTGTCTTCATGAGCAGTTTTGAGTACCATCTCCTTTTAAGAAAAAGGTTTTTGAGTAATAATCTTAAACCATATAAGGTGTTATGTTTTATTAAAAACATCTGAGCTAGTATATTTTGGGAGTAGTATTGAACATCGATATGGGAGAAAGTTCATACAACTCACAGCCCCCATAAACCACATTGTAGCCAACGTGGGTCGAAAGGGTCATACTTTTTAGATGATTCCATATTTGTTTTTAGCATAGACTAGTGGATCCACTTAGTAGTAGGTTTTATACCCTGGCAAAGTATAGGAAATTTCTGGCAGCGTGGTCTAGACGATGTATCATCACATAGCTCATAGTGATGGTTGTCTGGTAGAGAATCTCCCAAACAGAAGTATTTTGTATCTTTACATACAAATAAGAGTTATTATTGTATTTTCATACAATTGAGTTATTATTGTATTTTTGCATAAAACTGAGTTATTATCTATCATCACATAGCTCATAGTAATGGTTGTCGGTTAGAAACTCTCCCAAACAGAATTATTTTGTATCTTTACATACAAATAAGAGTTATTATTGTATTTTCATACAATTGAGTTATTATTGTATTTTTGCATAAAATTGAGTTATTATCTATTGTTTTAAAAGCTTTCCATATATTGCATATTTTATTGTTGCTTTATCCTTGATTATCCAGAGTTGAACTACGTTTCACAGAGTTGAGTATCTTATTATTGAGTTGATCCCTATTTCTCTTAGTTGAGTTGAACTATGTTTCACACAGTTAAGTATCTTATTGTTGAGTTAAGCCCTATTTCTCTGAGTTGAGTATCTTACTATTGAGTTGAGTGAGTTGAGAAGAGGTAAGTATGTTTCTTTTCCATCAGTTCAAGCTTATGTTTGTCCTTTAGAATCCCCCTTACAGGCTCGTACACTCCATGTACTGAGTCATTTGGCCTGCATCATTTCATGATGCAAATATATGTATTCAGGATCATTAACAGGCGTTTCGTTGAGGTCATGTGATATTCCAGTCAACTTTGGTGAGCCATCTTATATTCCTTAGGCCTTCACCTTTATCTTACGGTTAGTAGTTTTGAGATGTCGTGGGTCTTGTCCCGATATCCTTCTGTAATAGAAGAGGCCTCATAGGTAGACATAGTTGAGGAGTTTCTGTATTTATTTTTATTTTGAGCATTGTACAGACTTTTAAAAAGGTTGAGTATTTGAGTTTATTGAATTTCTTTTAGTTTTAAGTTTTTGTATGCTTGAGTTAGTCTTCCGCTTGTAGCCAGCCAGGATGAGGGTTCGCTTGGGGACCGACAATGGTTCCGTAGTGCCGGCCACATGTAGGCTCAGGTCGTGAAACTAAAATAAATAACTTCTTCTTTAATATAATATTTAATAAACTTTTGAAAAAATATACTTAGAAATTTTGTCGAATACTAATTACTATGTTTTAAAAATCTGGTATCTGTTACTGGTGGGAGATAGTAGATATCTTGTTAATCGAGATGTGCTAAATTTTATCCAGACACCATAGTCATGAAAAATAATTGGCCAAACAATAATTATTGTGCTTTTTAAATTAGTAGATCAAACACAAACTAGTTCAGTACAACATTAGTTGACTTTAAAAGTTTGGCCAAACAAACTATCAACATCACCCCATTTTCTATTTTGTTTTTTTATAAAATATGTTGGAAGTATATTTCACTTTATTACCTAAATCTTTAAAATTGATTTATGTATACATGGGTTTGGTTTGTATTTGACTCGTTTAGTTGCACTATTTGACCCGTTTTGACCCAATAGTTTGATAAACTTAATCAAGTCAACATATAGGTTGGACATAATACATAAATATGACCCTTAACTTGACGTCAGCTGACAACTATGATCCTACATGACAATTCTGTGTCCTACATGAAATTCTATGTGTATTATGACATTTATGACAAATGTGTCTACTTGTTCAATTTTATACAAGTTTAAGTGTATACTTTTGCACACTCAAAGTTGTAGGGAAAAGTTATCTGCTAAAGCCAAGTTAAGGGTCATGTTTATATATAATGTCAATAGGTTGTAATGCAAATAGTTTTAACTTGGGCAAATTTAGTTGGTAGGATATGTTGCTCGGACTCTTAAAAAATGTCACAAAATGCGTGTCAGCTCCTTCAAAAGTAATGCATTTTTGAAGAATCAAACATGAATGCGGCAACATTTTTGGAGACTCTGAGCAACTCAGTAGTGAAATAAGTTTATTTTTGACACCTCTATAATTTTTAGGAAATGCAACAGATCTTGAAGCTTTTGGAGTTTCCAGGGATGGTCCAAAACTTCTTCAAGCTATACTAAACATTACTTTCAAAGGCCTTAGAGGAAACTTTCAATTTATTGATGGTCAATTGCAATCTCCACCTTATCCGATCATCAATGTTATAGGTAATGATGCTAAAGAAATTGGATTTTGGACAAGAGAAAATGGCATTGTTAGAAAATTGAATTCGAGACGTGGATATTCTGTTTCTAAGGAGAATTTTGGATCTATTAAATGGCCTGGTGACACTACTTCTGTTCCTAAAGGTTGGGTGATACCAACAAATAGAAAGAAACTGAGAATTGGAGTTCCGGTGAAGGATAATTTCACCAAGTTTGTGAAAATTACAAGAGATCTTACAACTAACACAACAATAGTTACTTCATATTGCAGTGATGGAAGCATTACCATATTATGTTCCTTATGAATATGTTCCTTTTACTGCTCCAGATGGAAAGAGTGCTGGTGATTATAATGAACTGGTTTATCAAGTATTTCTTGGGGTAAATTTCTCTGACTACTCTAATATCGACTCTTAAGTTATATATACTGACAATGTGAAGAGATGTTACCATTAACAATGTCCTTTAAACATGTATGTTGTAAAGGTAACTCACTTTATTTTTCAAGTTATTGCTATTTAGGTGACTTGATAATGTAAATGTTATACTAGATAGCAACACGCCAATAGAAGGAAAAATGGTTGAGCTCCATATACTGAACTAAAAAAAATTGGACGAATCTTATAGGGAAATATATATTGCACTTGTATATTTCGATGATTCTTACATGCTACAAATATTGACTGATGAACAGAACTTTGATTTGTTGTAGGGGACACTACCATTGTCTTGAATAGGTCACAATTTGTTGACTTTACATTACCATACAAGGAATCTGGAGTTACGATGATGGTGCCAATCAAAGATGATAATAGAGATAATACATGGGTATTTTTGAAGCCATTGATTTGGGAGCTCTAATTAACGAGCTTCTGTTCTTTTGTTTTCATTGGCTTCGCCATTTGGCTACTCGAACATAGAGTAAATGAAGACTTCAGAGGACCTTTTTGGCATCAATTTGGCATGATCTTTTGGTTCTCCTTCTCAACTATGGTCTTTGCACAGAGTAATTTTCCTTTCCTTCTCTTGAATTAGTATCAACGTTATCAAAGGTGCGCTTAAGCCCTGAAGCTACGCTCAAACTTAAAGCCCTATGCACCTTAGAGCTTTTTGCTTTTGATAACACTGATTGGTACTTCCCATATTGCCTTTAATGACAATGTTCTCATAGACATAAGAAATGTCATGGTATGTTTAGAAGAGCATAAGTAATCACTTTTGGTATGTACCAGAAGTCTTTCTTTCTTAAACTTCGTGTCTAGTCAAGCCTAACCATTTAAAATGAGACCTAGAGAGCATACATGTACACTCACACACATATACACACACTCTTCAATTTGAATTACCTTTTGTTATATATAACATATACTTTGTTTTGATTCTTGATATCGGCAGAGGAGAGGATAGTAAGCAATTTGGCGAGGTTTGTGTTGATAATCTGGCTCCTAGTAGTAGTCATATTGAATTCAAGCTATACAACAAGTGTTACATCAATGTTAATAGCTGAAAAACTCCAGCCAACTGTTAAAGATGTATAGTACACCACATATATATATATATATGTCACACCTCGAGCCTACACCCCAAACGTGGCTGGCACTCGAGAACCATTGTTGGCCCCAAGCGAACCCTTGGTCTAGCTTACTTACTCAACAGAAGACTTAATTCAACAAAGACAAGTCTATGTAATAAATTGGAATGTTATAAAGGAACATTCAACTGGCCATTAAGGCAAACTCAAGTCTCAGCTTAAGATAATGACAATGAAAAGACTAAAGAACTAACATCTGATTGTCTTTGAAACCTCTAAAACAATTGAGATAGATGTCGAGACAAACCCCACGACATCCTAATGAACTAATAGAATAACTGAAAGCAATATAAAGGAGTCCTCAGAATGCAAGGAGGCTCACCAACTGACTCTGGAGTGCTCATAATAAGATGCATGTCAACTGACATTAACACATTGAATGTACGAGTATGCGAGTTGGAATGCTAAACAAAACATAAGCTTGAAAGGAATCTGAAGAACTTACCTGGCTCAACTCAACTCAACATAACTGAACTCATTTAGTTATAAAGCAGTTTAAAACAAGTTCAATATAAAGAAAAGTTGTTTAAAACATAATGTCAACTCCGTGTGTATGCAAAAGAAACGTATAACTCTGAGATGTATGTAAAAATACAATAAACTATGTATATAAGAATACAATTACTTCTATGGGAGTTTCTCTAACCGACAACCATCACGTAAGAGCTATTGTGATGATACAGCGTTTTGCCTCACGTTGCCAGGGACATCCTATACCTTTTCGGGGGTATAGAACCCGAACTACTAAGTGGATCCACTAGTATATGCTAAAAATCACTAAAGGAATCATCTAAAAAGTATTACCCTTTTCTACCCATGATGGCTACATGGTTTATGAGGGCTATGAGTTGCCTGAACTCTCCCCCATATCGGTGCTCAATACTACTCCCAAAAATATTATATTAGCTGTTATGTTTAAAAACATACTTCTTTCTTGTGATTTGATATTAGTGCTCAAAAACTTAGCTCAAAGGCTATCTTGGAAATCAAAGTTTCCTCTCTTGTTTCATTTATAAAGAGATTACTCTTTCCTGAAAACTAGTTGGAAGGCTCTTTGGAAATCGAGGTTTCCTTTCTTCTTTAAATGTGAAAACATTTTAAACCCTTTGGGAATACACAGTCCCCACATACTTTTGAAGAAATGAACTTCAAAC
This sequence comes from Solanum acaule, assembly GCA_036250505.1. Taxonomy (NCBI): domain Eukaryota; kingdom Viridiplantae; phylum Streptophyta; class Magnoliopsida; order Solanales; family Solanaceae; genus Solanum; species Solanum acaule. Next base: position 7,074 of record JAJOOR010037174.1, on the reverse strand, counting down.
TTTACTCTTTAATCCTTACTCAACTTCAACTTTAAGTCTTAAAACAAAGTTAAAACATTTGAAAAAGACTTTTGGAAAACTCTAAGAACTTCTCTTGACTTGACTCTTACATCTCTGGACTTTGATCTTCACTTTCCTTGATTTGGATTATGTATTCAAGGTTCATGATCTCATGTTTATGGATGATTTTATGATGTTTAGATGTACACTAGAGTGTTGGAATCAACTAGAAAACATAGGTACATTGCTAAGGAAGAAGTACTAAAAGGTGGGGAACGAATGGGGAGAACTGGCGTCCCTAGCGCTCTGAGAGGCATGGGGCGCCAGCCCTCAAACTTCAGAGAACATGTTGGGGCGCGCTGGCTGGTGCGTCTCCCCAAGGGGTAAACTTCAAAGACCCTGTTGGGGCGCGCTGGCTGGCGCGACGCCCCACCCCCATCTCCAGGTGTTTGACGACTTTTCTTGCTCGTTTTTCACCTCTAAACCCTCTAAACTTTAATGGTTCTTTCCCCAAGCACCTAGAATCATTTATACCCTCAATATATGATAGATTCAACCCAAAATTACACCTGGAAACAAGAATCAAATTGCATGAACCATCAACAACACAACCCACGAGAAATTCAAATGAAACTTCAACAATGTTCATCAAGAACTCAATTTCTAAACTTTCAAAGACATAAATTCACTGAATTGAATCATGGTTGGCATGTGGGTGAACTAACCCAGTGCTATGTGATCTCACATACCTTGTAGGATCATCCCCGACGAAATCCACTAGCTAACCTCAACGAAATCGACGAATCTTGAACGTTCTTCTCCTTTCTCCTCTTTTCTCCTCTTCTCCACGCCCTAGCGTAAAATTCACTTTTCTAAACTGACTAAAATCTGACTTTACCCCAATTTAACTCCTAAAAGTGAATTAGAATAATTAGGTAAGGAAAAGACTAAATTACCCTTCCAAAATCCGGATTGGACTTTCTTTATTCCAACAGCCCAACTTCCAAAGGGCATAACTCACTCAGACGAACTCGGAATCGCGCAAACTCAGCAGGGTTGGAAAGATCATTACAAGACCTTTCCTATAATATCTAGAAGTGCCTCTAAATCATCATGAGCTAGGATTTATGGCCGTTTGAAGTTGGCCAAAACTCAACTTATAATAACTTAACAAAATTTCCAGATGTTCATTCTTTCCAAAAATGACTATTTCCAATTATTAGCTTCTACCTAGTTATTTCAAATTGCGAGACGTTACAACATCCCCTCCTTGGGAACATTCATCCTCTAATGAGATTACTCTTACTAGGTTAAGGGTGTAACATGCAACATTCAGTTCAAGCACCCATATGTAAATGCAGAATAACATTCCAACTTAAAAATAAATACCAAGAAAGGATTAGTACCTTAATTTGGAACTTTTTCGGATTTGAAGAGATGTGGATATCTTTTCTTCATATCCTCCTCATCTTCCCAAGTAGCTTCCTCAACCAATTGGTTCTCCAAAGAACTTTGACTGATGCTACCTCTTTTGTTCTCAACTTGCGAACTTGGCGATCTAGAATCTGAACAGGAATCTCCTCGTAGGATAAGCTATCCTTGATCCCAATATTTTCAGTTGGTATGATCAATGAAGGATCGCCCATGCACTTCTTCAAAATGGAGATGTGAAACACCGGATGAACCGATGCTAACTCTTGGGGTAGCTCCAACTCATAAGCTACATTGTCAATCCTCTTGGATATTCGATAAGGTCCAATATACCGGGGACTAAGTTTCCCTTTCTTGCCAAACCTCATAACACCCTTCATGGGTGAAACTTTAAGATAACCCAATCATCTACTTCAAACTCTAACTCCCTGCTCCTAACATCAGTGTAGGATTTCTGACAACTCTGCGCCGTTTTCAACCTCTCTTGAATCACATTCACCTTCTCCATAGCTTGATGAACCAAATCTGGTCCTATCAACCCTGCTTCACCAACTTCAAACCATCCAATAGGAGATCTGCATCTTCTCCCATAAAGAGCTTCATAAGGAGCCATTTAGATGCTCCAGTGGTAATTAATGTTGTAAGCAAATTCAATGAGAGGTAGGTGATCATCCCAATTCCTTTTGAAATCAATCACACAAACCCTCAACATATCTTCTAAGGTTTGAATAGTGCGCTCTGCTTGCCCATCTGTCTGAGGATGAAAGGCAGTACTTAAGTTCACCTTTGAACCTAAGCCTTTCTGAAATAATGGAGACCGGAACCTATGAAGTCTTACCACCTCTTGAAGATACAAATTAGTATAATCTTCTGCCGAATGAGTAGTCTTTACAAGCAAAAAATGGGCTGATTTTGTTATTCTATCGACAATCATCCAAATGGAATCATGCTGCCTGCGATACCTTGGTAAACTTGTGATGAAGTCCATATTAATCATCTCCCACTTCTATTCCGGAAGTTTTATATTCTGAGCCAAACCACCGGGCCTTTGGTGCTCTACTTTAACTTGTTGGCAATTTGGGAACTTAGCAACAAATTCTGCAATGCCCTTTTTCATACTATTCCACCAATACACCTCTCTCAAATCACGATACATCTTTGTGGAACTTAAATGAATGGAATATCTGGAGCTATGAGCCTCCTCCATGATCCTCTCTTGGAGTCCATCCACCATTGGTACACACAATCTACCTTGATATCTCAGTACACCATCTCCCCCTTGTTCAAAAGCTAATACTTTTTGCTTATGAGCATTTGCCTCTAATTCAAGCAAAATGGGATCTTGGTCTTGCTTTACTTTCACTTCTGACAGTAATGAAGATTCAGCCCTATTCATCACCACTATTCCTCCTTCTGTGGAATCCATTAGTCGAACTTCTAAGCGTGCAAGTCTGTGCACATCTTTTGCTAACTCTCTCTTTTCCTTCTTAACATGGGGAGTACTACCCATAGGCAAGTTGCTTAAAGCATCAGTAACAACATTCACCTTACCTGGGTGGTAAAGAATACTCATGTCATAATCCTAGAGTAATTCTAACCACCTCCTTTGTTTGAGATTAAGCTCTTTCTGAGTGAACACATATTGAAGACTCTTGTGATCAGTGAATACATCAACATGAACACCATACAAATAATGACGCCATATCTTCAAAGCAAATACTACAGCAACCAACTCTAAGTCATGGGTTGGGTAATGTTTCTCATGAACTTTCAACTATCTGGAGGCATAAGCTATGACTTTGCCATTCTGCATTAACACGCAACCCAAACCAACTCTAGACGCATCACAATAGACAACAAAGCCTTGCATACCTTCTGGTAAGGTCAAAACTGGGGCAGTAGTCAACCTCTTTTTCAATTGCTGAAAGCTTTTCTCACAATCTTCAGACCATTGAAACTTCACTGTTTTCTGAGTCAACTTGGTTAAAGAAGACGAAATGGATGAGAACCCCTCTACAAACCTTCTATAATAACCAACCAAATCCAAGAAACTCTAAATATCAGTTGGAGATATGTGTCTAGGGCAATTCTGTACTACCTCAATCTTTTGGGTATTAACTCTAATTTTATCACTGAAAACTATTTGGCCCAAGAATGCCACAGACTCAAGCCAAAACTCACTTTTAGAGAACTTAGCATATAACTCCTTATCTTTCAAAGTCTAAATAACTATTCTGAGATGGCTAGCATGATCTTCCTCATTCCTTGAATAGATTAGTATGTCATTAATGAAAACGATAACAAACATATCTAAATAAGGTTTGAAAACTCTATTCATAAGGTCGATAAACGCTGCAGGTGCATTAGTTAAACCGAACGACATGACCAGAAACTCATAATGACCCTAACGGGTCCTGGATGCTGTCTTGGGAATATCACATTCCCTTACTTTAAACTGATGGTAGCCAGATCTGAGGTCTATTTTCAAGAAACACGAAAAACTTTGAAGCTAATCGAAAAGATCATCAATTCTCGAAAGAGGATACTTATTCTTGATGGTAACCTTGTTCAACTGACGGTAATCTATACACATCCTAAGGGAAACATCTTTCTTTCTCATAAATGGGACCGGAGTGCCCCAAGGTGAGATACTTGGTTGAATGAAAACTTTCTCTGAAAGATCTTTCAACTCCTTTTTAAGCTCTTTCAACTCTACTGGTGCCATTCTATATGGCAGAATAGATATGGGACGAGTATCTGGAAGAATGCCTATACCGACGTCTATTTCTCTCTCAGGAGGGACTCCGGGTAGATCATCTGGAAAGACTTCTGGAAACTCTTTAACTATAGGAACTGACTAAATGGGAGGTATTTCAACACTAGAGTCATTAACTCGGATCAAGCGATAGACACAACACTTAGAAACTAACTTTCTTGCCTTAAGGTACAAAATGAAACGACCCTTAGGCACTGCTGAACTACTTTTCTACTCTAACACTGGATCATTTGGAAACTGAAACTTGACACCTCGAGTTCTACAATAAACTGAGGCATAACAAGCATGAAGCCAGTCCATACCAAGAATGACATCAAAATCTATCATGTCTAACTCAATTAAACCAGCCATGGTACTCTTGTGATTGACGGAAATGGGAAAATCATGATAGATTCTCTCTGTTAGAATAGACTCACCAACAGGTGTAGACACACTGAATGGTTCACTAAGTTACTCAGGAATTACATCAAAATTCATAGCAACATATGGAGTTACAAAAGATAAACTCGCTCCTGGATCTAGCAAAGCATAAACAGCAAAGTCAAAGACTTGGATCATACCAGTGACAACATCTGGAAAATTATGTTGCTTTTGGTGACTATTGATAGCATATAAGCGGTTTGTTCCTCTGCCAGTATTGGAAGTAGCCCCTCTAGGTGCAGCTCCATCTGGTGGAGCAACTGAACAAGATTGGGCCCTATTACCCCCATTACCATTACTCTGCTTGTTCTTAGGACACTCTCACATAAAATGACCATTTTGGCCACACTTGAAGAAAACAGTGGAGCCATCATGACACATCTCTAAGTGGCTCCTACCATACTTAGCACATGTAGGAGTCTTAGTATCCCCTTATGCCATACTACCCTGCGAATGTGCAGGTATAGCCCTGAAGTTTTGTGAATTCGGACTATTGTACTCACTTTTGTTCCTTGGTGCAGGTGCACTAGCAGATGATGGAACAGCTCCCTTCTATTTCTGTTGGAAGGATGACTGGTTGGCATTACTCTTCTGCTGCCCGGACTTGTTCCCTGTCATAGCTCTTTTGTTCTTAAACTCTACTCTATCCCTTAGCTTCTCTTCCTCAACTTGTTGCACATACATCATCAACCTTGCTATGTTCATGTCACCTATTAGCATGGTTGTCTTATCTTCCTTACTTCATAGACGAGATAACCCAGCAACAAACATATTCATCCCACTCCTCATGTCGGCAACCATCTCTTTGTTTCTCTTAGCTCACGAGGAAAGAAACGCCTCATGAAGGCACCCTCGACCATAGGCCAGTTCAAAATCGGGTACACACAAGCACAAGTTAGAAAGAAACTTTTTAGAGATAAAACTCTAACGCACGAAATGAGTATGAAAGAAGTGAAGAAATTTCATACATGTTGCAACCTCCTAATTATAGATGTGGTGCGCTTCACACCGATAACTAGGACTCTACAGACACGGCTTTATAGACTCCCTAGAAATCTTGAACTCTATCCTTTGATACCAAGTTTGTCATACCCCGAGCCTACACCCCAGACGTAGCTAGCACACGAGAATCATTGCTGGCCCCAAGCGAACCATTGGCCTGGCTTACTTACTTAGCAGAAGACTTAATTCAATAAAGACAAGTCTATGTAATAAACTGGAATGTTATAAAGGAACATTAAACTGGCCATTAAGGAAAACTCAAGTCTCAACTTAAGATAATGACAATGAAAAGACTAAAGAACTAACATATTGATATACCGTGAGTTTACAGTAGTGCTAACACATTTCACTTATAAGTTGTGTGTGTCTAGGGCCTTTTTGTATTGGTTTTTTTGCGTTTTTATCATATTTTGTAGGAAAGATGTTCAGGCGCGGAAGTATAGAGACAGCTGAAAGAAATACAGAAAAGGGCATTCACGGAGGTGATCTACGGACCGTAGGTCCATTGACAGTCCGTAGGTGATGGTCGTAGATCAACTGGTAACATATGGAAGACAAATCAGGGAAATCTGACCAAGTGTGGAACCACCGTGTCCATTGACAGTCCGTATATTGATCTACGGACCGTACTGTTGATCCGTAGATTGATACTGCGAGGGTTCCAGTACCTGATTTCTGAAGATTCTAAGTGTGGAGCTACGGAGGGGATTGACGGACCGTAGATCAATCTACGGTCGGTAATGCAAGTCCTTCATTTGCTTTAGAGAAGCTAATTTTTGGAAGCTGAAATATTTTCTAAGTCCTGGCTGACGGAAGGGACTTACGGACCGTAGATCTATCGACGGTCCGTAAGTCAGTCTCGTGGAATGAGGACGCGTGCCTGAACAAACTCTCCTTAATTTGTTTCCCTTTTTAATTTAGGATTTGTTTTCTATAAATAGGGCATGTAAACCTCGTTTTTGGGGATCAGACATTATTATTCTAGTTTTACTTGGTGACTTTAGGAGATTAAGTTGCAACCCTAGCAATTATTGATTTTATAAGTTCGTTTTGAAGATTTTGGCTTTGCAATTCAAGTTGAATTTCTGGGTTTTTTATTCTCTTTACGTAAGTTCATGACTTCTTTATCTAAAACTATGAATTGTGTTTTTTCTAATATGGGTAACTAAATCCACAACTAGGGTTGTGGGAACCATGAGCGATTAACAAAGTATGAATAGTAAGTAAGCAATTCTTGTCTAGTATTTTGCATGCATTGATAATTCTTTCGTTTAGAAGTCTTTTTTAACTGTGGCCAACGTTAGAACTCGCCTTGTTACTACTTGCCGGACCAAGGAGGTAATTAACAAGAAAAGAATTATCAACATAGATTTAGTGTGATACTATCTAATAGTCTAGTGTTGATTGGTGCGAAGTAATAACTAAGCCAAACATCGATTATGATG
>JAJOOR010037173.1:0-10487 GCA_036250505.1 Solanum acaule | reverse complement strand
ATAGGATCTATGGAAGATATAAAACTATTAGAACAATTAATGGAAGAAAATTTATATATGTATCAAAGAACCCGAGATATGTTATATTTAGAATATATGATAAATAATATTAAAGAAATATTCAGATTAAAACAACTATCGAAAGAGTATTACAATAAATATTATTACATATTACCATGAATTTAGCATTACAAAAAAATGATATTAAAGAGATATCAAGATTAAGACACTTAGTAAAAAGATATTATAATAAAAACTTTAAAATAAAATACTCACCCACCAAACTGTCAGCTACCATATCATCACTTCCATGAATCCACTATTAGAAGGTGAGGGAAAGTGAAAGAATTTGAAACTTTTGAACTTTGGCCTTAAAACCACCCAATCTCGCCCAGTCGGCGACGTTAGCCGTGGTCACCGATCCACTTGGTGACACGTCGAGTGGTCACTATAACAGCCTGTAATACGCATATGCTTGTTATATTCTTGTGATACTTGACATAGCCTTATAGTATATGTGAGGGACCTTGATTCTTATATGATTAGTGTTGGTTTAAACTAGCTCGGAAGGTAATGTGATGCCTTGCATGTTTCAGCATGTGTACTGCAAGTTAACTCCAACGGGAGTATTTTAAGAGACAGTAAGGTGGTAATTGAGCTTAAAGTTGAAAGTTAAGTGCTAAGTGAAAGAAAAAGGGATTAATATTTAGAAAATGGAATAAAATAAGTGAGCTTCTTGCTTGACTTAACTAAGCTAGTAGGTGACAAGTAGGTGCATCACCTACTTTGACTTATCGACCAGTCCAAAGGACCAAGTAGGTGCATCCCCTACTTGAGCTAAATGGATCTAGTTTAAAAGGCTAAGGTTTATGGATCAAATTTGGACCTATGCTAATGGACTCACTTGAGGCCCAAACTAAGTTAAATAAAAGGAAAATGAAATTTAAGCCCAACAGCCAAATCTGTCAAGGCCCAATATTTAAGCCCAAGTGAAAGCAAGTAAGTGCCTCACCTAGTTTTACCTTTTGACCTGCTTGATGTACATAAGTAGGTGCATCACCTACTTGACCAATTAGTAGACGAAAATGAAGCTTTCTAGTGGATATTCTTAAAGGTGAAGAAAGCTCAATATAAAGATATATTGGCTACTATTCTCACTCATTTTAACACACATTATTGAGGATTAACTCCAGCTCTGTCTCTCTCTTTTCTCTTAAGGATTAAATAGCAGCCTTAAAGTTCTTCTAGGGTTCTTGAAGAAACCCTCATCTCTGCAAGACAAGGTAAGTGAAAACACTTATGGAAATAGCTTAATTCTCCCATGGATGATTAGGAAAACATGTTATTCATGCTCAAGTATAGGTATAAATGCATAATATTTCCAGAAGCTACTGCTCACTTCCTTGGTTATTAAGATACTTTTCTCTTCTTCTTTGGTTTAAGTGTGAAGGGAAGTTGAAGTTCTAGAGGAATTCAAGTTCTAAGGAGAAGTTGCAGAAATTGAGGTAAGGTGACTGCTCCATTTTCTTCCTCCTTATGTATGAGTTTGAGTGAGGAATTATGGGTGTGCTGTCATAAAGAACTCAAGGGGGTGGTGAGTTCAATAATTGGTTGTATGATAATGAATATTTGAGGCTGTTTTATGTGTATTGTTGTTGGTGCAGTTTGGGTAATCTTGGAAAATGATATATAATGTATGTATTGGGTAGAGAAGGAGAGTGTGGTGATACACATTGTTTTAAGGGCTATATGGGCTCATTATCCGTCAAAGTTAGCTACCGTTTTATGAGGCTCACGGTGTGATAGCTGCTAATTTAAATTTATCATGGCTTATATTGTAGATTAAAACCTGAAAGGGGAGGCTGAATCTCGATAATTGTATTCATTAGAGGATAAGGTATGTAAGGCTATTCGATTCAATATTCTTCGACATGAAATCTGATACTTGAGATTAATATCAATAAGTGAATTTCCTAAGTTCTATTCCTAGTAAAGGAAACATAGTGGTAGCGTATGATTTCCAAATAGCTAACAATATGTCCCCCTCTCCTTAGTGTATAGAATTACTTCATTATATGTTCAGTACTCTATACTTGTGTAATTATCCTCCTATGTACTGGTATAGAAATGGTATTTGTAAAAGCAACTTTGGTGAAACCTCCTCTTAGTCAGTTGAAGTCAATTGTGTCATTTAAGCTCACAAGTAATGCATTGATGTTACATAACTCCTTATGTCATTGTTACTGCCTTGAAGTATTATTTTCATGTCTTCTACTACTGGTCTGTAGTTCCAAATATAAAAAATGATTATGACCACCAAAATAGCTATCTCAAAGATTAAAGAATCTAAGTAAAGTGATCTGTATAATAAAAGGTGGCAGCTAGGGGCGAAAGCCTAGCATGGGCCGATGGGTGGCAGCTCAAGGGCGAAAGCCTAGCATGGGCCGTTCCCAATTTTCGTAATTATGAGGACCGCATCCCAGGGGTTAAAATGCCTAGCATGGGTCATCCTCTTCTACCACTAATCAGCTGGTCATTCGTATCACATGCCTTATAAAGATCATAACACACAGAAATGTAAAGACAGGAATGTAACATACATGATCCCATAAGAGTTAACAAACGTGGTCTTCTGTTCTGATTTATGCACACATATATTGATACTTGGTTTCATTCGAACTCTTATTTTATATATGTTATTGCCTTACATATTCAGTACATTTTCTCATACTGACGTCCCTCGCGGGGGACGCCGCATTTCATGTTGCAGGCACAGGTACTTCAGCTAGTACGCCTCCTCGGTAGGAGCACACGACACTCAGTTACTTTTGCTGAGCTTAAGATTGATTCAGAGCTTTACTGAGTCCTTGGTAGATTCATTTTGGGTATTGTCTCGTAGTTAAGAGTAAGGCGGGGTCTGTCTCGACCTACTCTAAGCTTTTCTATCTTTTAGAGGCTTTGTAGACTTATGTTTATGGTTCAGTTGCATCTTAACAAGTTGTGGCCTCAACATCCAAGTCTTGTATATAAGTTTTGGGTCTACTTACGTTGGTTCGTATCGCTGCATCCTATGTGAACTTGTCACAAGATTGTCATAGTTATATGCATAGTAAGCACAGGTTACATGTTGGTTCTCTCGGGCCTTTAGGGCATCGGGTACCTGTCCATCTTAATGGGATTTGAGACGTGACAGTCACTTACCTTACTAAGTGTTACAGGGCCCTCAGTTGATTTGGGGGTCCAAACAGCGGTATAGAATGCGATTGCCAAATTAGTCGGCGACTCGCCAATAATTTCCTGGGCTTGTCGAGTTTTGCAAACTCCCCTTTAAATTTGTCTTGCGTTCAACGACGGTCTAGGTCGGGATCGCCGACTGAAGTTTTTGCTCGCCAACCTGCACTTTTCAAAATCTTTCCCACTTTGACCTACACAAACAACACACCATTATTTCTTAAAGCAAAAATAGAGCGAGAAGGAGTCTTGGGTTGCCTCCCAAGCAGCGCCTTAGTTAACATCGTGGCACGACACAAGTCAACACCTAAACCTCATTTTCGAGGTCGGCCATGGTGTCACCAGGCGACCCCTCTTTATGTTGTGAGTAGAGGCACAAAAGCACTTGGTTTATCTGGGCGTCTTGTAGCTGAATAATCATGGAATGAGAGGCTGTCATTTGATTCAGCATTTCGATATTCTCTTTTATCTCATTCAACATCTTATCTTATTCTTCGATCTTGTGTAGAATGAGTGAGAGGACTTCCTCATTTTTTCCACCCTCCTGCTTCTTCACCTTTTTACTCTCTCGAGGGGGAAAGTGTTTGTCCTTTTTCGTTGACATTGCTTCCAATTCCATGACTTTCTTGTATAAGACATGCAGTTGAGTCAGCAGTGCGTCCCATTCTTGATCCTTCTCTGTCTCATTGTTGGTCTTAATCATGCCATCAAGGAGTTGGGCTACCACTTCATAGGGTTGTTGTATCAAACAACTTGCAAAGAGTTGAACGCTTCTATTGTCGAGACCAAGACCCCGATAGAAGCATTCCAGCAGCAATTTATTGGGCATTCCATGAGCTGGGCATTGCTGTAGTAATGCCTTAAACCTAGGCCACATCTCATGGATAGTTTCACCCCCACTTGCTTTAACGTTAGGAGGTTATCCCTAAGTTTCAATAATTTCAAAAAGGGGTGATCCGTTTGGTACCTATAGTTACCATTCACACTCATATTTCTTGTTGCAATACACAAACAAGCAAAAACAAAACTAAAAATTAAGTAAATAGGACTATAATTAACAAGAGCAAAATTTAACTTAACTAAAAATTCTCAACTAATATCACTCCTCGGCAGCGGCGACATTTTTGATTTGACGTATCAATGATGCTTCATCCAATACTAAGCATCAACGATCGTTCAATAGTAATATAACCCAACTAGTGAGTTGGGGTCGAGTCTCAAGGGAGCGGTTTGAATTGAGAATTAAGGGAAAAGCAAGAACTTCGCTCAAGTCAATTATAGCTAAAGACATATACAAAGAAAAATATATCAAATTAAAGGGTGACACAAGTGTCAACTATCAAGGGGGTTTTGTAATCAATTATCAACTAAAACAACAATTAATACGAAATATGAATATGGAGACGAGATTCTTGGGATGTGATAGGAGTATGGGCTAAAATAAACAACCAGGTAAATGCTATTGATAGTAAATCGCTGTAAATTGGTAACTAAGCTAGACTTTAGTGGGGGTAAATTTTCTCTCGAACAATTTACCCCAAATCAAATCGGTTTCTCTCGAGCTGAATGTGTGGGAGAGGGCTTAGGATTCACTATCTCGAGCTGAACCCACGACAACCCAATAACCACCGACTATTGATTCAGTAGTTTTGGTTTTAAATCCTCTCTCGAGCAAGGAAAAAACACGAAGATAAAATTGTATTTGCAACTACAACCCCATTAAATTCAAACACAACTACTGAACGAAATCACCTTTAAACAGAAAATTAACTATCAATTAGCAATACCCAGTAGTAAATTCAATCCACATTCACATAATCACACCCCAAGAATTGGGGTTTTAGCTAGACATAGTAAAGAGATAGAAATCGATACCAAAAACTGTTTCCATCAAATGGGTACGATAGATATTGTCTTTACACACGTCTAAGATGAAGAATCTTCAATACTCACTTCCAATTGCTTAGAAATGGAAATCTTCAAATTTTCTAAGCTCAAGAACAATGTCTCCAAAACTCTATGTTTTAAAAACTGAAAATAATATGATTCCCTACAAAATATGATACTAAGCTAAAAATTTAAACAAGTATTTATAGTTTGTCATAAAATGTGCTCTAAAGGTCCACTCGGCGCAGTTCAGGTTCATCACATTTCTGCATTGGACTTTAGCAAGTTCAAGTTCTGTAACGTTGGGTGATGGAGTACTGCATCGCAAAATCATTTGGCGACTCGCCGACTGCTCCTTTATCACGCCGACTCGATTTTCTCCTTCAGAGCTTGGCACACTAGAACATTAGGCGAGATCATAGCCATTTGGCGACTCGCCTAATGGTTTAGGCGATCCTCAGGCCGTCTTTTCTTTGTCTTTTCAGCTGCCTTGTTCCTTTTTGCCCAATAGTGTCCATGCTTTGCCTCTAACTCCAAATACCTGAAACTCAAGGTTTTTTATCAGTTATTGAGACAAAATATGCATTTGAGGACACTAAATCTATCAAAATAAAGACCTAAAAGAGTCCAAATCATGGACTCATCAAAATCAAGATAATTGTTTTTTTTGCTTAATAACGGAAGGATTTTATTTAATAATAATAATAAGGTTTCTCCATACAAAAGAGGAACTAATCTAGACGAAGTAGTTCCTATAGCATCTCTTTCAAGAGAGGAGGTTATGAATGAAGGAGATGCTTCAAAAACTAGGGGTTGCCCAAGTCCCATATTTGGATCCTTTGATTTCCTTCTGTATATTGCTAAAAGATCCGCTACCGAGTTCACCTCCTGCATTATGTGCTCCATCGATGTTACCTCCAGTTGATTCAGTAATGACCTGCAATCATCATAAATATGTGAGTATATGCGCATATTGCTTTTTATATTATTGATTAATACTTGTGAGTCAGTTTCCACGTGCAAACGACTAATATTTAATCTTTTTGCCAAAGATAGGCCATGAAGTAAAGCAAGAGTCTCTGCATGTTGGGCATTTACCACTTTAACTTTGCATGAAAATCCCGCGATCCAATTTCCTAAATGATCTCTTAGAATTCCTCATATCCCACCATTTGTGGTGTTTTGTTCGAAAGAACCATCAACGTTCAATTTCATGGTTCCTTCTGGGGGTCGATGCCAAGGAACCGGGGTCATATGCCTTGGAATTATTTTGCCAGCGTTATTTGTGAGGTGATAATATTCAAGAGCTTGGAAATTTATATTAAATATGGTACTGGCATGTCTACTAATATGATGTTTTTTAAAGCACTTTGTATTTCTTATTTTCCAGATATTCCAAAGAATGGTTGGAGTAATAATACCAGTAGGCACCTTTTGGTGATTGTTTATAGTAGTAAGGTTCTTTGAAGTACAAAGATCATAGATGGTTTCGTGAAAATTCTGATCACTTATAGTTATATTGTATTTTCCCCATACGTGGTTTGCAATAGTGCATTTTAAGAATATGTGAGAAATGTCTTCTTCCATGTTTATGTACGTTCCAGTACAGTTCTTTGAAGTGATGATGTTTCTACAATATAATGCAAAGGCAGTGGGTAATTTGTTTGAGAGGATAGACCATAGCAAAATTTTTAGTTTATTAGTGGCTTTGATCTTCCATATCCATTTTATGTTATTATTGACGTTTATAGTTTGCTTGTTATTTACACTTAGGGATAGCTCGTAAGCACCTTTTGTGGTAAAATTTCCATCGTTCGTCCTATTCCAATAGAAAGCGTAATCCTTTTCATCTATGTATTGTTGAATGTAGGTATCTTCTATGCTCTCCTTAAAGACATCAGGTATTTCAAAAGATAGGAATGAGAAATCCCAAGTGCAATTTTGAACAAGTTGATTTACAAGGAGGTGTTGGTCCGATACATTCAATGGTCCTTGTATGGTTTTTCGGAGGGGGTACTTCCCTTCAATCCAATTATCCTCACATAGTCTAATTTTATTACCACTTCCTACGTTTCATGAAATTCCTTTGCAGAAAAGCCGAGATGTTTTAGCAATGCTTTTCCAAATATATGAATCATAAGATTGGAATTTGTTGTGCGAAGTTAAACATCTATTTTTATATTTTTCTGTAAGGACTTTGTTCCACAGTTGATCTTTTTTTTTGTAATTAATCTCCAATTTAAGCTTGCAAGCATAGCCAAATTTTTTCCATTGGTGTTTTGAATTCCCAGTGCTCATTTATTTATCGGGGATGTTACGAGTTCCCAACTAGCTAAGTGTAGTTTTCTTTTTTTAGGTGATGATCCCCAAAGGAAACTTCTTTGAATGCGATCTATTTGTTCTATAGTTGATTGGGGAAGCATACATTGCATTGCGTATGTAGGAATGGTGGATAAAACTTATTTGATAAGAGTAGTCCTTCCGGCTAAGGTTAGGAACCTAGCTTTCCAACCACTTAGTTTATTATTCATATGATTTATGATTTATTGATAATCAAGGATCTTAGGGTGGTGATTAGTGATCGGAAACCCCAAGTACTTACCTATCCTATCAATTTGTCGAATATTCATAAAAGTAGAAAGATCGTTTCTTTCTTGAGAGCTAACATTATTTGAAAAGTAAATAGTAGATTTATTAAAGTTTATCTTTTGACCCGATTGTGTCGCAAGGTATTGAAGATATGGATGATAGTAGTCGCATTCGCAATATTTGCTTTTGCCATAAGGATAATATCATCCGCAAAGAGAAGGTGGGAGATAGGGTTCCTATCCTTCCAATTCTAATGGGTTGCCAACACTTTTCTTGAATGGCATAATCAATAAGTCTGGAAAGCGATTCCATACATACGGCGATAGAGGGTCACCTTGTCTAATACCCCTAGTAGGCTGAAAATAATTTGTGGGTTTCCCATTTATTAGGATAGAGATAGAAGAGGTAGTAATGCATGACATTATAATGTCTCTATTAAATTTTTTGGAAAATTTAGAATTTTTAGCGTTTGTCTAATAAAAGACCATTCCAATCTATCTAAATCTTTCTCTAGGTCAATTTTAAGAAGCATTTTCCCAAATTTTCCTTTAGTTTTTTGGAAGGAGTGGATGGCTTCTTGGAAAATTATGGTGTTGTCTACCGCACGCCTACCAGGGATAAAGCTACATTGTTGGGGGCTAATAATCCTAATTGCCCGGATTATAACCAATAACATAAACCCTAGGCCAAACTATTGATCCCCATTCCAAGGTTAGGGTTTCTTCCACCATAAATCACAGATAAAAACCCTCCCCCATCGATAATAACAAAGAAACTAAGTTCTACAGATCGAAAAATGGATTCGAGGAGTGAAAACATAACATTTAGCCTCAAGAATGGTGAAAAACTATCAAGAAAACACCTAGGATCGTTCCTTAGCTCTCAAAGTCGAAACATGCACAATAAAATGTTTTTTGGGGTTTATTTCTGTCTCGCCACAGCGGTCCTCACCCCGCTACAACGACCCCGCCCTAGCGGGAAAAATTCCACCACAACGGGTTACACAGAACCAGTGAGTCAATTTAAGAGTTTCAAACTCCCATTTCACAACACACCTTTGTCCCATGACACTCAGAAAATACCTGTTCACGCTAAGATCAGTTTCAGGAGTTCTACTCGCCCGAATTCGATTCCGTAAAGTTGTACGGATTCCTTAACATCTTAGCTTTCTACTATTGCAATCAAATTCCTTATTAAATCACCCAATTGTTACCAGATTTCCCTAGACTCACATGACTCCGATTTTGTCTAGGCTAGAAAATTCAAAGTTACTACCAAAAAGTTTTTCGGCCCGAAATTTTTTCCCGTTGGTTTTTCTATAACGATCGGTGTTGACATCCTTTGAGAGGGCACAACGTCGCGGTGACTCACTAAAAAATAGTAATTCGATTTTTAAAGAATAAAAGAATTTTAAAAAGTGTAAAGGAGTAAAAGGGAGTCACCACCTAATTTTTAGGAAAACTAGGAAACCAATTAACAAATTCACTTAAAAGAAATGTCTACGAAATCAACAGATTCTTAGTAAGGAGTTCAAGTTATTCTGAAACAAATATACAAGTATAATAAACATGTAATATACACAAGTAATAAAATAAAACAATAATGTAAGAAACGTCTTAAGGTTTGCCTAACATCAATATATACAAGATAATGAATAAAGAATATAATTCGAACTTCATTCGAATAGCTTTAATGGGAAGCAACTATGGGTACCTGGAAAGACACTTAATAAAAGTGTTAGTAATAAGTAAATATGAATATAAATGAATAACTTAAATAATAATTTCAAAATAAAAATCCGTCTTATGAACATGGGAGGCCTTGAAAATCGACGGTAATTTCTTCATCGGCCAATTTTAACATATAGAGAATATAAACATAAACTAAATTTCCGTCTTTTAACATTGAGGAGAACTCCAAAATCAACGGAGAGATTTTCTCATTGACCAATTTTAACTTACAACGTATAAAGAGGACAATTTAATAGAATAGAAAATATCTAAAATTATCCCCGAACAAAATGAGTAAACATAATCATATCAAAAATAAAAATAATAATAATAATAAAATAAACAATACATGACAATGATAACACTAAAAGCAACAAGAGATGAGCAAAACTAAAACAACATAGTAATAATATAATAATAACAACTACAGCAAACAATCAACTTAACTTATATCCAAATTAAATCTTATTTAACCGAACAAATCAAATATCTAAAAGAAACTTAAACAAAGAGTTGGAATCCATAAATAAGCATCAACAATTAATAATAAATGAATAAAAATATAGCAAAAATTACTAACAAATCCAAAATCATCATGTAACAACAGACATAGTAAACCTGAAATAAAGTTGAGTAAATAAACTATCACCGGAAAATGAACAATTTCAACTAGTAATGAAACAAAGCAACAGTCACGAACCCATAAAATTTAACAAATAAATAAATCAAATAATAAATATATAAAATCATCCTTGAAAGAACTAAACAGTAAGCTCAACTTATTCACAAATGCAAAGAACAACCCATTCAACAGTAAACTATCAAAATAAAAGAGAAGAGTTGTCACCGACAAAATTAGGAATGGAGGAAGTGAAACGGATCTTGTGTCACGACCCGTGAGCATCCCCAAGTCGTAACATGCGTATTCGACCTCTCGGAGGTCTCATACAAGTCCTTAGCATTCATCACATTAGATATGTAAAATAGTGCGGAATTAAAAACTCTTTAAATAAAATCCCATAAGACTCAAAGGTCACTTTTAAAAACATC
>JAJOOR010037172.1:0-15992 GCA_036250505.1 Solanum acaule | reverse complement strand
CATAAAGTTTGTTATGGAGCGCAATTAAACAAACTATAGTTATAGCATACACATATTATTTTTATGTTTGCTAAACCTAAAATTTTCTCAAAAAATTACCCCCCCCCCCCTCCCCCCTCCCCCCTCCCAACTCCCTTTCGCCATTGCCAATAAGAAGAAATCCATTCAAATGTATTATGTATCAATTGTATTCAATCAAATATAGGTGAGAGCTTTATATTTTATATCAATTGTATTCAAAAAACCTTTTTTTTTGTTGTATTTTGTATCAATTTGTATTCATTCATGCTCTCTATATTATGTATTAATTGTATCCAATCAAATATATGTGAGAGATTTGTATTTTATATCGATTGTATTTGAAAATTAATTTTGTATTCAACTGTATTTGTATTATGTATTTGTATCAATTGTATTCGTTATACAACGTAAACAACATGTATAGATCATTCTCTCCCCTCCCTCTCTCGATCTCGCTCACCTCTCTCCTCCTAATATGTATTCATTTTGTAACAAATCAATTTGTATTTGTATTTTCTCCGAAATTAGCGAAAAATATAATGAATACAAATGCTTAGCAAATCAAAGTGTAATTGCGAATTGTAATTAGTGATATTGTAGCTAAGGACTCCTATTTAAGGCCTAATGTTTATTGTTCTGAAAGCTTCCCTATAATTATATATATATATATATATATATACTTATTTAAAATTTATTTTGAACAATATGAATTTAATATTTAATTTTTAACTAAATCAAATGTTACGTCTGTTCAGAAAGGGAGTCACTAAAGGTTGCACCTATTCAGAAAGGAGGGACTATTCATGAAAAGTATCCTTATCAGATTCTATAAATATGAAGCATTCTCAATAATAACGTATTCAATTGCATATATGTAGAATTGCTTGTCATCCCTTAAAAAGTATACATGCAATAACTATTGAAATTAGTGATTTTTCACGCCTCAAAACTTTAATTTCTCTGTTGTTTTTCTTCTAACAATTTTCAAGAGTTATTTATGCATGGAGAAAATATTGTCTTCTATTGAGAATTCAAATAACATTATCAAACTAGATCCTTTAGATGGATCAAACTTCACTCGTTGGAATGACAAAATGAATATCTTGCTCACTGCATTGAAGATATTTTATGTACTTAATTCACTATTAGTTGCACTCCCAGAGTCTACCCCGGATGATACTAATGAAGTCAAAATAGAGAGGAAGAAATGTGAAGAAGATGAACTACTTTGCCGAGGTCATATTTTGAATACATTGATTGATCGTCTATATGATGTACTCAAATTGATACGGCTGGTACAACCATAAAGAATCAAGATTGGTTGTTAAATTGTTGTGCAACAATTCATATATGTCATGGCAAGAATATGTTCAAGACCTATTCAAAAGTAAAATATTCTGAAAAAGTTTTAATGGGCAACCATGATCCTGCCCAAATTTCAAGAAAAGGAACAATTGAGATGAATTTCACATAGGACAGAAGCTAACTCTTGTAAATGAGTACCATGTTTCAGAAATGATAAATAACTTAATTTCTTCTAGCTAGTTTAATTTCTAAAAGAAGATTTAAGATTGCAATTGAGTTTGATCATGTAATTGTGTCTACAAGTGGTCTATTTTTAGGAAAAGAATATCAGTGTTATTAAGTGTTAATGCAATAAATGATGCTTCTACTTATATTGTTGTGTTAGATTCTTATTGATGACATGAAAGATTAGGACATTTAAATTTTGATTCTTTAAATTATGTCCAAAAATGGCTAAATTAACAGTAAATCTGAACATAGAGGAAAGTGTGAAATATGTATACAAGCAAAAATGACCAAGAAGTCTTTTCATAAAGTTGAAAGATTTATAGAAATGTTACATTTAGTGCATTCTGACTTATGTGAATTAAATGGAGAATTAACTAGAGGAGACAAAAGATACTTCATTACTTTTATTGATGAGTTCTCTAGATTTACACATGTTTATCTCCTTAGAACAAAAGATGAAGTTTTTCAAAAGTTTAAGAAATATAAATCAGTTGTGGAAAATCAAAAGACTAGAAAAATAAAAATTCTTCAAAATGATAGAGGAGGAAAATACTTTTCCAGTAAATTTAACAAGTTTTCTGAAGATCAAGGTATTGTCATCAAACTAGTGCTCCTTATACGCCTCAACAAAATAAATTGACTGAAAGAAAAAATAGATCTCTAGTAGATATAATTAACTCTATGTTGTTAAATTCTCACTTACCACACAATTTGTGGGGGTGAAGTTCTACATACAGGTTGTCATATATTATATAGAGTACCTTAAAAAAGTATACATGTTTCCGCTTATGAACTCCCTAATGGTAGAAAATCAAATATCTCTTATTTTAAAGTGAGGGGGTGCATTTTTATTTTTTTTGCTTAATAATGGAAGGATTTTATTTAATAATAATAATAAAGGTATAACCGTACAAAAGAGGAACTAATCTAGACGAATTAGTTCCTAAGCATCTCTTTCAAGAGAGGAGGCTATGAACGAAGGAGATGCTTTAAAAACTAGGGGTTGCCCAAGTCCCATATTTGGATCCTTTGATTTCCTTTCGTATGTTGCTAGAAGATCCGCTACAGAGTTAGCCTCCCGCATTATGTGCTCCATCGATGTTACCTCCAGTTGATTCAGTAGTGACCTGCAATCATCATAAATATGTGAGTCTATGCGCGTATTGCTTTTTATATTAGTGATTAATACCTGTGAGTCAGTTTCCACGTGAAAGCGATTAATATTTAATTTTTTTGCCAAGGACAGGCCATGAAGTAAAGCAAGAATCTCTGCATGATGGGCATTTACCTCTTTCACTTTGCATGAAAATTCCGCGATCCAATTTCCTAGATGGTCTCTTAGAATTCCTCCTGTGCCACCATTAGTGGTGTTTTGTTCGAA
Source organism: Solanum acaule (assembly GCA_036250505.1). Taxonomy (NCBI): domain Eukaryota; kingdom Viridiplantae; phylum Streptophyta; class Magnoliopsida; order Solanales; family Solanaceae; genus Solanum; species Solanum acaule. The sequence goes on along the minus strand of JAJOOR010037172.1, from coordinate 13,057 downwards.
AGAACCATCAATGTTCAATTTTATGGTTCCTTCTGGTGGTCGGTGCCAGGGTACCGGGGCCATATGCCTTTGAATTATTTTGCCAGCGCTATTTGTGAGGTGATAATATTCAAGAGCTTGGAAATTTATATTAAATATGGTATTGTCATGTCTATTAATATCTTGTTTTTTAAAGCACTTTGTATTTTTTATTTTCCAGATATTCCAAAGAATGACTGGAGTAATAATAGCAGTAGGAACCTTTTGATGATTGTTTATAGTAGTAAGGTTTTTTGAAGTACAAAGATCGTGGATGGTTTCGTGAAAGTTCTGATCACTTATAGTTACAGTTATATTGTATTTCACCCAGATGTGGTTTGCAATGGTGCATTTTGAGAATATGTGAGGAACGTCTTCTTCCATATTTATGCATGTTCCACAATTCTTTGAAGTGATGATGTGGTGCATATATTTCTATAGAGTTTTTAACCATAAACAAACAAAGTTGGGTCCTAGAGGAATAAAAAGTATGTTTGTAGGATATGCACAATATTCGAAAGCATATAGATTACTTGATCTAGAGCCTAATGTTATTGTAGAATCTATTCATGTTGAATTTTTAGAAAATAATTTTTTGAATGACATTATTGTGGAAAAGTTGACTAAAGCAAGTAAAAGTAGTCTCGATGAGGAAAAAATGTCCGAAATTCTTGTAATAATAGGAAAAGTGACAATCCTCAAATAGAGCCAAGAAGTCAATGAGTTGAGAGAAAAAAACTCTTGATCCTGACTTTGTCTCCTCAAAATCTATAACTTTTTTGGTGGAGGGAGATAGATCAAAAGTGTGTAATCAAATTCCAATATTGTTTAATATAGAAAAATATGCTAGAATATTTCAAGAAGTTATGTCTTCAAGAGACGTTGCTTTTCAGAAAGAGACGATTAATGATGAAATAGATTCACTAATGTAACATTCCGCCTTACAAAGAGCTAAATTTAGAAAGAACTAATTTGGAAAGAGCAAATTTGAGATTTGTTCAAGTTAAGCTTAAGTTGTGAGTTTTGGGTCAACTTCAAACGGCCATAACTTTCAGTACATGATAATTTAAGTGGCTCATAAGATATCAAATGAAAGGTCTTTGAATCCTCTTTCCAATGCCGCCGAGTTTGCTAAGTTTTGAGTTCGGATGAGGGGGATATCCCCATCTGAAGTCAACTTGTCCAGTTAAGGAAAATTACCCGAATTAATGAGGGGTATTTTGGTCTTTTCCTTATCCCATCAGCTTTAAACATTTTTAGTAATATTGTAGGGGTCAAAACTGATTTGGGTCAGTTTTCACAATCCTAAATACGCTTAGGGTTTTGAGAAGAATTCAAGAGGAGAAAAGAGGAAAGGTTCAAGGCGTTCGTCAAGGTTTTTGAGATTTGTGGAGGAATTTCACCAAGGGTTAATCCCTAAGAGGTATGTAAGCTCTCATAGTGTTGGGTTCGTTCATCCACACGTATATAAATCAGTAACTTCGTTCTTGAGGTTGAAAGATTTGAGTTCTTGATGAGTTTCTTGAAGTTTCGTTCTTAAATCGTTAAAGATGAGTTTTTGAGATGAATGTTAGGAGTTTGAGGGTTCTTATTTAGTAGATTTTTGTGTACTTATGTTGGGTATTCGAATCTATGTGAATTGGGAAGAAGCCATTCGATTCTATGTGAATTAGGGCAAAAAATCGACGAAGAAAATTTGTCGGCAAGTTATGGGGAGAGGCTGGGGTGGCGCACCCCAGATGTGCCAGAAGGTCTGGGGCGGTGCGACAGCAGTGCGCAATAATTGAGTCTTTGAAGTTCAGGGGCTGGCGCCAGCAGTACGCCAGGGTCGCCTGCCCCCACCCTTTTTTTCCATCGTTTGCTCCGTATAAGTTCTTTTAAAGTGTACCTTCACTCCCTTCTGGTTCTAACTACTCTAAACAACATTTAAACATCGAGATATCCTTCATAACATGAATCATAACCCTTAAATTCATAATTCATAATTCAAGGTAGAGTTAAGGGTAAAGTTGAGAGTTCTTCGAGTCATTTTGAGAAGTCTTTTAAAAGTTGTTTAAGACTTGAGTACTTGAGTTTGAGGATGAGGAGAGTTGAGTTATATTTTTTTTAAATGAATATATGGGAACTAAGTATTCCCAAGAGTAAATGTTTTTACATTTAAAATGAGAGGAAACATCGATTTCTAAATGAGTTCATGAAGAGTTTTTGAGTATGATCTCTTTTAAGAGAACCTTTTGAGTAATAATCTCAAAGCTTGAGGATGAGAAAATGTTTTTAAACATATGAACTGAGTTATATTTTGGGAATAGTATTAAGCACTGATATGGGGACGAGTTCATACAACTCAAAGTCCTTATAAACCATGTAGCCAATGTGGTAGAAAGGGCTGTCACGATCCAGGCCTACACCCTAGACGTGGCCAGCACTCGAGAACCATTGTTAGTCCCTAAACAAACCCTCATCCTAGCTGGCTACAAGCGGAAGACTAACTCAAGCATGCAAAAACTTAAAAACTGAATTCAATTCAAATACTCAACTTTAAAATAAACTGAACAATACTGAATAGATAACTTTGAATAAAAATAATATGTTCAACTCGCCATAAATAGACAACTTAAATCTTTAAAACATTTAACAAAATAAATGATCAGACTTCTGAAACACTACTGTCTATCTATGAAGCCTCTAACTGACAAAGATCGAAGTCGGGACAAGACCTACGACATCCTAACAACGGATATAATTGACAGTACGAGTGGAACCCTTTAGAAGCAAGGAGGCTCACCATGGCTACTCGAACTGCATGTTGTATCAACGAAACACCTATTGATGATCCTGAGTACTTGTATCTGCATCATGAAACGATGCAAGCCAAATGGCTCAGTACATGGAATGTACGAGCATGTAAGGGGAATTCTAAAGAATAAAAATAAGATTGAACTTGATAAAAAAAACATACTTACCTCTTCTCAAACTTACTCAACTCAAGGATACTCAAAATATCACTCCCCAAAGCTACCCCCATGGTGTAAACACGGGACCTAGGATCATGAGTGACCCCAAGCTAACCCTGAGCTGGACTATCATAGCACACTAAGATAACTAAAATAAGAAGTACTGTGCAGAAGTTTAAACATGAGATAAACTAAATGATGGGGAATACCCAATCTAAGTCTGAATATATATAAATACTGAGAAAGAGTTTAAGACAATGAACTATAACTCAAATGCTAAAGTTGAATCTGTCTATGTCTGAAATAAGCCTCTAACTGACTAGAGATATTGGGACATGCCCCAGCTAACTCTAGTAAATACTGAAAACTGAAATGAAAAAACTAAATATTGAAACATGTCTATTGCCCTCGAAATATGAGGACTTACCACTGAAGTTGTTGAACTGAAGATTGGGAACCGATCTATGCGTGATCTGAATGTTGAGGACCTGAACCTACATCATGAAAAGATATAGCGCAGAGTATGCGTCAATACTTGAAAGGTACTGAGCATGCAAGATAAAATAAAGATCAATAAAACATATAACTGAACAAAGCATACTGAGCAATGATATAATCAGAACATGATAAATATGATAAACATGCTGAATATGAACTAATTGAATGTAGTGACCAAGTTTATAACATACTGAAACTGAATACTGAACTGTAACTGACGACATGGTCAATACACTAGAATCTGTTTGTGGGAGCTACTAATAACCAACATAAAACCACATGAGCTAAATGTGGAGTCCGATGTATATGCCCCATCGAGAGGACCCAATATACCTTGTCAAGGGTATAAAGGCATGACTGACGTGATCACTAAGTATAATGCCCACATAAGGGACTTACTTGCGGGGGCACATAGTTTTGAGACTATAAGGGTGACTGAACCTAGTCCAACTCCGTATTTAGGCCTACTCCCAATAGAATGTATAATATACAATACAACTGAAATAAACTGGATAGCTCGATATTCTGAAATGTTAACTAAAAATGCAACATTAATGTACTGATAATGAAACATTCTTAACTGGAGCATGTATATCTGTGTAAAATGACCTAATGTAACATCTCGCTAATTGAAAGAACTAGGAAGAAGTTAAAAATTGGAAATAGTCATTTTTGGAAAGTATATAAAAATCTAGAAAATTGTGAAGTATGTTAAGTTGGAGTTTTTGGTCATATTCAAACGACCATAACTACTAGCTCAGGATGATTTAGGTGAGCCTCTAGATATCGTAGGAAATATCTTGGAATAATCTTTCCAACGCAACCAAGTTTGTGCGATTCCGAGTTCGTATGAGTGAGATATGTCCATTGAAAGTTGGGTTGTTCAATTAAGGAAAGTACAATCCGGATTTGGAAGGGTAGTTTGGTTTTTTCCATACCCAACTTAATTAATTCATTTTTGGTAATATTTCTAAGGTTCTAAACTGAAATTGGTCAGTTTACGTCTTGAAATTAGAGTTAGGGTTTTTGGAGAAAGAACGCAAGAGGAGAAAAGAGGAGAAAAGAGCCAAAGATCATCGTTATTAAGGTTTTCGCTTGTGGATTTCATCAATGGGTGATCCCTACGAGGTATGTGAGATCACATAGTGTTAGGTTTGTTCACCCACGCGCCAATCATGATTTAATTCAGCAAAGTATATTAGATTAGAAAGTAAATCCTTTGAGTTCTTGATGAAATTTGTTTGAATTCTTGTGGGTTGTGTTGTTGACTTGAGTTTGATTCATGTTTTTAGGTGTGATTTCGAGTAGAATATGATGTATTTTGAGGGTGTAGTCGATTCTAAACGTTTGGGGAAAGAACCATTGGAGTTTAGAGGGTTTAGAGATGAAAAACGAAGGAGAAAAATTGAGGATTTTCTAGGCAGGGGATTAGGGCGTCGCGCCTCACAGAGCTCCCCACTTCAGAGTCTGAAGTTTGGGCTCTGGGGTGACGCACCAGACAGAGCGCCACAACTTCAGCTCTGAAGTTTGTGCTCTGGCGCCCCGCGCCTCTCAGAGCGCCAGGGACAGCAGTTCTTCCCATTTCTTTCCCAACTTTCAGTACTAGTTCCTTAGCAATGTACCTATGTTTTCTAGTTGATTCCAACACTCTTAGGTACATGTAAACATGAGATCATGAACCTTAATCCATAAACATGAAACATGAGATCATGAACCTTAATCCATAATTCAATTCAAAAGAGGTTAAGAGTCAAGTCTAGAAGTTAAGAAGCAAGTCAAGAGAAGTTTATAAAAGTTTTCAAAAGTCTTTCACAAACGTTTTAACCTTGTTTTAAGACTTAAGTTTCGAGTTAAGCAAAGAGTAAAGAGTTGAGTTCATTTATCAAAAAGCTATAAGGGAACTAAGTATTCCCAAGAGTTTAAAATGTTTTCACATTTGAGTAATTATCAAGGGAAACACCGATTTCCAAGAGTGCTTTTAAGCTAAAGTTTTGAGTAATTATCTCAAACCAAAGAAAGAAGTTTTTATTTAAAACATATGAGCTAAGTATATTTTGGGAGTACTATTGAGCACCGACATGGGGATGCGAGCTCATATTAACTCAAGTCTCCATAAACCATGTAGCCATCATGGGTAGTAAAGGATCATACTTTATAGATGACTCCTTAAGTTTCTTTTTAGCATAGACTAGTGGATCCACTTAGTTAAGGCGTTCTATATGACGGCAAAGTATATGACAATTCTAGTGTGGGCCAGATGTTGTATCACCACTTAGGCTCATAGTGGTGGTTGTCGGTTAGAGAAACTCCCACAAAAACTATATTACTTTATTACATGAATAAAGTTGAGCTTGTTATTGCATTTCTTTAATGAGTTGAGTTGCTTGCCATTGTTTTAAAAGTTTTCTATTTATTGCATGTATTTTATTGCTTTATATTGAGTTAAGTTATTCATGAGTTGAGTAAAGCCAAAGTAAGTGTTCCTTTCAGATTTTTTTCAAGCCTATGTATGTTATAATCTTTTAAGATTATTGCATGGGTTGTATTTCTTAAGTTTAAGTCTTCCGCTGAGTAAGTAAGTCAGGCCAAGGGTTCGCTTGGGGCCAGCAATGGTTCTCAAGTGCTAGCCATGTTCGGGGTGTAGGCTCGGGGCGTGACATCTAGAAAGTGTAATTAATGAACTAAACGAATCTACATAACTAGAGTTCTAAATTTCATGAGAGGATTTAGCAACATACTTACGAAAATGTAATATTCTGATTAGGATTAATCTAGCAGCTACATCACAACAATAATCTGAAGTTCTAAAATCCCTAGGTCTAAACATAATTAAGGGAATCAAGAATCTGGCTGAATTCTAGGGACTTAACGGGTAAAAGAAGCCCACTAGTGAAATCCCACATACCTGATGACCAAATTCACGGAGAAATTTTTAAATTTTGGGGCTGGAACTGAAGAAAACATTGTTCTGTGTTCTTGAAGGATTGCTCGACTTTTTCTCTTTGTTTTTCTCTAAGATCGATGAGTTTTTACTGAATGATCAATTAGGGTAAGTTCTTATTAAGTCACTAGGCTCAAACTGACCAACACTGCATAGTTTAGGGGTTGAACGATGTAGTTTAGGGGTCCAACGCATAGGAAAAAGACCAAACAATCCATGACTTAATAGTATGACACAACTGACCACGGCCCCTCTGACGGACTATCAAAGGGACCACGGACCGTCAAGCTGGTCATGGTCCTTGGTCAAGTAGCTACTGGTTTTGAGGTGAGCTTCCATAGGGAGCACCACGGTCTATCATCAGGACCACAACCCGTAAAGGGTCCCGTGGTCTGACGTCTGGTCGTGGTGAACTCTGGTGGCTCCTACGAGCACCAATACTACCCGTGAGGTGGTCCATGGCTCGTGAAGGGCTCTGTGGTCCACCTCTGCTAGAAGGGTGCTGAGTTCACGGGCAGGTCAACAGACCATGATCCCTCTCATGGTTCGTTAATCCTATCGTGATTCACTGGTTCTAGTGTTTTTCTCTTGCATTTTCTAAGTGTGATTTCTGAGGTGTTACAATATCTCCCCCTTAGGAACATTCTTCCTCGAATGAAGTCTAAATTAGCTGGATAATGAGGTATACACTGAAAATGCAAGTATAAACTGAAGGAACATGATACTAAGACTGAATCTACGAATGAGTAACTGAAAGATTGGAGAGGAACTATTACCTCAAGCTGGAATGTAATCAAAAGGAAAAAGATGAGGATACTTGGTCTTCATGGTTGCTTCTGCTTCCCAACTAGCTCCCTCTACGGACTGACTCCTCCACAAAAAATCATTGAAACGTCTTCTTTGTTTCTCAACCTTCGAACCTAACGATCAAGAATCTCAACTAGCACATCCTCATAAGTGAGACTATCCTTCACATCCACACTTTCAAATGGTACTATGGATGCTGGATCACCCACACACTTTTTCAACAATGAAATGTGAAATACCGGATGCACTGCTGCTAGTTGTGCTGGTAACTCTAACTCATAAGCCACTTTTCCAATTCTTTTCAAAATCCTGTAAGGGCCTATATATCTAGGATTGAGCTTCCCTTTCTTGCCAAATCTTATCACCCCCTTCATAGGTGACACTTTCAGGAAAACCAATCATTAATTTGGAACTCCAAGTCCCTTCTCCTTACAGCTCCATAGGACTTCTGGACTGTCTTAAGTCTATCTCTGATGAGCTGAACTTTTTCAATAACATCATGAACTGAATCTGTCCCTATCAAGGATACTTCGCCTACTTCAAACCAACCAACTGGAGATCTGCATCTACGCCCATACAATGCCTCATAAGGGACCATCTGAATGCTGGAATGGTAGCTATTATTGTAGGCGAAGTCTATAACAGGAAGGGGATCATCCCAACTACCCTTGAAGTCGATCATACAAGCTCTTAACATATCCTCTAAGGTCTGAATGGTACGCTCTGCCTGACCATCCGTTTGTGGATGAAATGTTGCTCTAAGATTAACATGAGTAATAAGACCTTTCTAAAACGACTTCTAGAAATGAGAGGTAAACTGAGGACCTCTATCTGAGATGATAGACAAAGGAACCCCATGCAACCTGACTATCTCATTAATGTAAAGTTTAACGTAGTCCTCTACCGAATCTGTAGTCTTGATAGCCAAAAAGTGTGCAGACTTAGTAACTCTGTCAACTATCACTCAAATGGAGTCATGATGTCAGTGAGTACGAGGTAAACTTGTAATGAAGTACATGTTGATCACTTCTTACTTCCATATAGGAATGTTAATCTCTTGAGTCATACCTTCTGGTTTCCTATGTTCCACCTTCATTTGTTGATAATTAGGGCACTTAGCCACAAAATCTGCTATATCCCTTTTCATACCATTCCACCAAAAGACTTCCTACATATCACAGTACATCTTAGTGGCGCATGGATGAATAGAATACCTGAAGTTATTGGCTTCTACAATAATCTATTGTCTGAACTCACCCACCTTAGGAACATATAGACGACCCTGATAGCGAAGCACACCATCTCCCCCTTGGGAGAAAACCTCAACTCTCTGTTGATGAACTGCACCCTTCAGTTGAAGAAATATAGGATCACTGCCTTGTTTTTCCTTAACCTCCGCTACCAATGAAGATTCTGAACTATTCTGAACTGTTACACCATCATCTGATAGGCTTATAAGGCAAACTCCCAAGCGAGCAAGCCTATGAACATCTTTTTCTAGTTATTTCCTTTCTCTCTCCACATGCGCTACATTACCCATAGATAGCGTGCTAAGAGAATCTGCTACTACATTGGCCTTACAAGGATGGTAAAGTACATTCATATCGTAGTCCTTGAGGAACTCAAGTCATTTCCTCTAGCGAAGATTCAACTCTTTCTGGGTGAACACATACTGAAGGCTCTTTTGGTCTATGAACACATCCACGTGAACACCATACAAGTAATATCTCCAGATTTTAAGGGCAAATACCACTGTTGCAAGCTCGAGGTTATGAGTTGGATAGTACTTCTCATGCACCTTAAGCTGTCTAGACGCATACGCTATAACCTTACCTAGCTACATCAACATACAACCTAGGCTGACTCTGGATGCATCACAATAGATAACATAACCGTCTGAACCTTCTGGTAGAGTCGAAACAAGTCAATTCTGCGAAGCTCTTCTCACGCTCATCTGACTACTGAAACTTAACCTTTTTCTGAGTTAATTTAGTCAATAGAGAAGCTATGGATGAAAATCCTTCTATGAACCTTCTTTAATAACCCGCCAAACCTAAGAAACTTCTGATATCTATAGGAGAGGTAGGTCTGGGCCATTGCTTCACTGCCTCTATTTTCTGAGAATCTACTCGGATCCCTTCGCTAGACACAATATGCCCAAGGAAAGCAACATATTTCAACCAAAACTCACACTTGCTAAACTTAGCAAATGACTGGCGCTCTTTGAGAGTTTACAGGACAACCCTCAAATGAGTCGCATGTTCTTCCTCATTCCTAGAGTAAATAAGGATATCATCATAAAAACGATAACGAACAAGTCCAAATACTGCTTGAACACCGTGTTCATCAAATCCATAAAAGCTGCATGAGCATTGGTTAGTCCAAATGACATAACTACAAATTCATAATGACCATACCGAGTCCTGAAGGATGTTTTTGGAATGTCCCTATCTCAGACTCTGAGCTGATGATAACCGGATATGAGGTCTATCTTCGAGAAATGACTAGCACCCTAAAGTTGGTTGAGCAAGTCATCAATCCTGGGGATAGGATACTTATTCTTGATTGTGACTTTGTTCAACAGTCTATAGTCAATGCACATCCTGAGAGAACCATCTTTCTTTATCATGAACAACACTAGTGCACCCCATGGGGAAATAATCTAGAAGGTCTTTTAACTACTCTTTCAATTCCTTAATCTCAGATGGAGCCATTATGTAAGGAGGAATAGAAATAGGCTGGGTATCTAGAAGGAGATCAACTCCGAAGTCGATTTCCCTTTCGGGAGGAACTCCGGGAAGATCTTTTGGAAACACTTCTAGAAACTCATTAACTACTGGAACTGACTCAAGAGTTGGGGTTTCGGAGCTTGAATCCTTAACCCAAACTAGATGATAAAGACGACCCTTAGAAATCATTTTTCTAGCCTTAAGGTAAGAAATGAATCGACCCATAGGCACTGAGCTACTACTCTTCCATTCTAAGATTGGCTCATTTGGAAACTAAAAACGAACGATCCTAGTTTTACAATCAACTGAGACATAGCAGGAATGTAACCAATCCATGCCTAGAATGATATCTAAGTCTACCATTTCTAATTCTACAAGATATGCTGAGGTGACTTTTTAGGAGACTGTGACAAGGCAATTTTTGTATACCCGTCTAGCTATAACTAGGCCACCGACTAGAGAAAAGACAGAGAAGGGTTCAAAAAGAGTTTCTAGACTGACACCAATTTTACTGTTATATAGGGAGTTACAAAGGAAAGAGTGGCCCCTGGATCTAACAAAGCATAAACATTTAAATGAAAGACTCGTAACGCACCAGTAACCACATCTTGAGAATCTTCCTGATCCTGGAGAGCATACAACATATTCTGGCGCTGGCCGCCACTTGTACCAGATGAAGCACCCTACTGAGTTGGGCGAACTGCTGGTGTTCCTGGAGCTGTAGACTGAGCCCTACTATTGGTACCTCTTTGTCCCTGTTTAGAAGAAGGGCAATCCCTCAACCTATGACCAGACTGACCACATCCAAAACATCATTCTATCCCTGCAAGACACTCGCCCGGATGGTTCTTACCACACTTAGGACAAGTTGGGTAAGTCCTATTACCTGAAACACTCTCTTGAGAATTAGAGCCTGATGGCCTACCTTTCTGATCCTATTGAAACCCGAGGGATGGAGCACTAGCTGATGAAGGTGCTGGAGCTGAAGATTTCTGCTAGAATTAAGATAATTTCCACCACCCAATTTTTGCTGAGAGTAATCATAATTACCTGTCCTAGCCCTCTTATTGTACTTAGCATGTTCCCTAAGCTTGTCTCCCTCAACATGCTAAGCATAAGTCATAAGCCTAAAGATATTCATATCTTCCAGCAACATAACGTTTCGGCACTCTATTTTCACTAAGTCGAATACCCCATACAAAAACTTGTTCATTTGTGCCCTTGGATCAGCAACCATGTGAGGAGCATACCTGGAGAGTTGGGTGAACTTGAGTCCATACTCTTGGACTGACATGCTACCTTGCCTCAAATTGATGAACTCCTGAGCTTTTGTCTCCCTCAACTCTCTTGGGAAGAACCTGTTCAGAAAAGTCTCACTAAAACACTCCCAAGTGATAGGAACTACATCCGTACCCCTGTTTACTTTCCATTGAGTAAACCAGATGTGAGCTACATCCTTAGGCTGGTAGGAAGCCAACCCTACCATGATTTCCAGTCACTTGCATCACTTCAAAGATCTTCTTGACCTCATTAATGAAGTTTTGTGGAGCCTCACCAACCTGCGACCCTATAAATTTAGGTGGATTCATCCTAACAAAATCCCAAACTCTTGTTGTAGCTGACCCAACATTAGTGTTAGTAGGAACTGAGGTGCTGATTGTTCTGGTTGGTCACACTCTGAGCCAAAAGCTGAATAGCATTTCAAAATTCTGTATTTGAAACCTCTTGGTCTAGAACTGGAGGAACTACGCTAGCATTGCGGGCATTCACATTCCTTCCATAAGCTTTACAAGGAGGCATGATCTGAAAATGCATAACGACGATTTAGAACGAGAAGTTGGATCATATCTCACGCGCGACAAGAATAGCAAAGAGAGTGAAGTTTTCCTAAAACACTTCGTAGCCTCTCTCTCATTAGATATGGTGCACTTCACACCCATGAAAAAGACTCTACTTAGTGTGGATTTTCAGACAACCTAGGACACTTAAACCTAATGCTCTGATAACAGGTTTGTCACACCCTGAAGCTACCCCAGGGCTTAAACACGTGACCAATGATCAAGAGTGACCCCAAGCTAACCCTGAGCTGGACTATCATAGCATACTAAGATAACTGAAATAAGAAGTACTGTGCGGAAGTTTAAACATGAGATAAACTAAATGACGGGGAATACCCAATCTAAGTCTGAATATATATAAATACTAAGAAAGAGTTTAAGACAATGAACTATAACTCAAATACTAAAGTTGAATCTGTCTATGTCTGAAATAAGCCTCTAACTTACTAGAGATGTTGGGACATGCCCCAGCTAACTCTAGTAAATACTAAAAACTGAAATGAAAAGACTAAATATTGAAACATGTCTATTGTCCTCGAAATATGAGGACTCACCACTGAAGTTGTTGAACTGAAGATTGGGAACCGATCTATGCGTGATCTGAATGTTGAGGACCTGAACCTACATCACGAAAAGATGTAGCGCAGAGTATGCGTCAATACTTGGAAGGTACTGAGCATGCAAGATAAAATAAAGATCAATAAAACATATAACTGAACAAAGCATACTGAGCAATGATATAATCAGAACATGATAAATATGATAAACATGCTGAATATGAACTAATTGAATGTAGTGACCAAGTTTATAACATACTGAAACTGAATACTGAACTGTAACTGACGACATGGTCAATACATTAGAATCTGTTTGTGGGAGCTACTAATAACCAACATAAAACCACATGAGCTAAATGTGGAGTCCGATGTATATGTCCCATCGAGAGGACCCAATATACCTTGCCAAGGGTCTAAAGGCATGACTGGCGTGATCACTAAGTATAATGCCTACAGAGGGGACTTACCTATGGGGGCACGTAGTTCTGGGACTATGAGGGTGACTGACCCTAGTCCAATTTGGTATTTAAGCCTACTCCTGTCACGACCCAAGCCTAGGGCCTAGACGTGACCGGCGAATGGGGAACCCGAAGGAACCCCAAACAAGCCTCATAGCGTATCATTACACATCCTTGGTCGTGGAAGCAATTAAATGACCATGAGCAATAAGCATAATCAAAGGGGGGAAATCGGGACTAAGGGAGCAAGAGAAAAA
>JAJOOR010037171.1:0-20764 GCA_036250505.1 Solanum acaule | reverse complement strand
AAGACATTGTTGTACTTTCCTATTTCTAGACTTCTTATTGATGTAAGGGCTAAGTCCCATTTTCGATACTTCTATGTCTAGATGGTACATTGTGACGAGGTTAGATTATATTTTGCATATATGAAGTGAAGTTGAACTTCCAAAGTAAAAGTTTAAATTTTCCATGTTTTTATTCTATGATACATGCTATGATAAATGCTAAGGGCTTGTATAAGACCTCTTCGAGGTCGAATACGCCGGTAATGACTAGGGGGTGCTCTCGGGTCGTTACATTAAGCCTACTCCTAATAGAATGTATAAATTACAATATAACTGAATTAAACTGGATAGCTCGATCTTCTAAAATGCTAACTGAAAATGCAACATTAATGTACTGATAATGAAACTTTCTTAACTAAGGCATCTGTATCTTAGTAATTGACCTAGCAAGTTTAATTCATGAACTAAACGAATCTACACAACTAGTGTTCTGAGTTTCAAGCAAGGAACATAGCAACGATTTCACGAAAACATGATGATCTATTTAGGAATACTATAACAACTAATTCACAAAAATTCTGCAAGGTTGTAAACACACTAGGTCTAAACATGATATAGAGAATCAAGAATCTGACTGAATTCTAGGGATCTAATGGGTTAAAGGAACCCACTAGTGAAATCCCACATACCTAGTGACGAATTCCACTGAGAAATCTTTCGATTTAGGGGTTGAACCTGATGAAAACCTGATGTATTCTTGTAGAGGGATTCAATTGACTCTTTCTCCTCTTTTTCTCTAGTTTGATCGATTTCTTGGTGAATGATTTGACTAGGGTAAGTTTTGATTAAGTCACTAGGCTAAAACTGACCAAAACTACGTAGTTTAGGTGTCCAACGCATAGGGAAAAGATCAAACAACCCTTGACTTAAAAGTTGTCAGGGGTTTCCGACAGGCCAGACCGATGGACCGTGAATGGACTGGCGGTTTGTTCTGGTCAGCCGTCATTCTGTGTCTGGGAGTTGAAATCTAGGGTCCCGACCATAGCCTGGACCATGGACCATGGTCCCACCTACGGTCCATGGGTCGTGCCGTTGGTCGACCCTTAGCTGATTTTTCCTGGTGGTTTTGGGATGGGATTGCAGGTGACCAACCACGAACCCCCACCTACAGTCCGTGGGCCCTTCTATTGTCCGTAGGTGGTAACCATGGGTTGCATATGCAACTTCTGAAAATCTCTTGTTGGGTCTATTTTTGGATACGGGGTGTTACAAATATTCTTTAGAAACTTAAACTTATGACGGGAAGGGGATAAGGATAAACTTATTTGACACCACATAACTGCTAGAGAGGCATCTATTCATGTGTTAGTAATCAATTAACACACATCTCTTTATTTTGTTTTCCATTTTTAATGGGAGAAAAGTTTTGTGTGTTTTATATATTTTTAGTGATAAATTACAAAATAACAAAATTACGAGATTGCAATTGAAAATAAAATGAAGAAATAATAATCTCTTATTACGCCCCGGAATTTAGTAAGTTGAACTAGAGAGTTCTAGAGCTTTTCATAGGAGTTTTAGAGTGTGGTATGAGGATTAAAACTCACAAAACTGATTCCCGTACTTAGAATGGAGGTTTTAGGGGCTAAACATTGAGGTGTGACCCCTCAAGGACCAGCCAAGGGGTCCTTGAGGAGGACCTCAAAACAGCCCCAAAAGCTGTCAATTTGCAGCCACCTACGCTTGCCACCTACTGGCCATAGATGGACCCACGCCACGTGGGTTGGGTCGTGGGTTGAGGCCTGTGTTGGCCTGCAACTTGTGGCCTCTTACCAGCACCTACGGAGGTGCAGTACGCTCTGTGAACCCACCCACGGTCCGTGGGTGGGGGTTTCGTGAATGAGGGCAGATTTCCAACTTTAGTTTTTAAGTTAGGGGTTTGGGGGTTAATTAGTAATTAGTTACGGGTTAAGGGAGGTCGGTTAGTTAGTTATTAAACCACCTATATAAGACTAATAGACCCCTAAACTAAATCAATTAATTAATTCTTCAAAGAACCCAAATTCTCTCCAAATAATTCTCTCTCTAGGAGTGAAGAAGAAGAAGAAGAGAAGAAAGAGGGGCAGATTTTCCTCCATTGTTTCAAGATTGGTTAGGGCTTTGAATTGAGGTATGTTAGCTTATCCATCTATGGGTTCTTCCACCCATAGAACCCCCTAGGTTTTCCCCCAATTGTGAAGTTAAAAATCCAATTCTCGCAAGGGTTTCCATCTACATTGAGGGTAGGGTTTAGGTATGATTCCAATCTAGTGGATAATACCTAATTATGATTGTATTGGCATTGAATTATGATATTATGCTGAATTTATGTGATTTCCATGGTAAACCCTAGTCTAAATGATGAATTTGATATTTTGTGGGTTTATGTCATGAAAGGTGAAGTTGAAGGTTCATAGGTAATCTTTTTAAATCAATGTCTTGTGTAGTGATTGCTCAAGATTAGTAATACATGGATATGAATTGAACTAGACTCTATTATACATGATGGATCTTGACTTGTAAAGTTTAGGTTGAACCTTTACGATGAATAGTGGCTAGAATCACCTAGTAATGAAGAATGTGATTGAATGCCTTGTAATCTAGGTTTATAATATGTTTCTATGATGTGGAGTTATTGAGAATTAAGACTCATAGTTGTGAATGTTGATCACTATGGCTTTAGAGTGAAGCTAATATGATTAACTATAGATGTTAAGGATTTGAGAGTAAAATCTACATGTGAATACAAGGCATATGAATAGAATTGTGAGAGGTCTTTACCTACATAATTCACCTTATGATTCATAGATGGTAGGAAGTGATAGAATCACTTAAGTTATGATGACATCCTTGTCTAATGTATAATGCTAGACATGATGTTAGGCATGAAGATGAACTTAACATGAACGAGTTCTCACATAGTAATGGTTCTAGGGTTGAAGGACTTCTCTAACCTAATTGAACCTAAGGCTATAGAGCCTTTATACCTAGGTCATGGATGGTGATAGTTTCTCACTCATGGTCTAAAGAGGTATTAGCATGGTTTGGTTGTCAAGGACATCTTTCCATAAACTTGAGTCAAAGTAGAGACTTAATGATTATCTTGTGGGATTAAGGCCTAGCACCGAGTGGATATTGAAATGAGATGGAGGTTCCCACCTAGTTGAGTTTGAGCTTTAATGGAGGTTCCCACCTAGTTAGGTTTGGGCTTCCAACATGGGATCTCTCACCTAGAATAGTCCGGATTTCCCAAAGTGTGTCTCATGAGATGGAAGCCTTCACCTAGTGGAGTTTTGGGTTTCTAGTATCAATCTCCGTATCCCATAACTACGTGCCCCGTAGGAAAGTTAGCTAGTGGATCCAACTAAGCTAACAAATCGGTTCTATCTTAGGCAAGTGGACCAACCCTTGATGGTGTAGGTAACACCTTGAGAGATCATGTGTTAGCTAATATGTTCTCATGTCGGTTAAGGCCACATCCCAATTGAACAAAATTAGTAATCAACTAAGATTGTGCTCAATGTAGCATCTCCTAGAATTCAAACTTCATGGGCTAAGATTATGCATAATGTAGCATATCCTAGAGTCTAACACAAATAGTGGTCGAAGATTATGCATAATGAAGCATCTCCTAGAGATCAAACTTAATGGTCTAAGATTGTTCTTGAAGAAGCATCTCCTAGAGATCAAACTTAATGGTCTAAGATTGTGCCTGAAGAAGCATCTCCTAGAGATCAAACTTAATGGCCTAAGATTGTGCTTGATGAAGCATCTCCTAGAGATCACACTAAATGAACTAAGATTATGCTTGTGGAAGCATATCTTAGGGATCAACCTTAGTGAACTAAGATTATACTTTAAGAAGCATCTCCAAGAGTTCAAGCTTGATGAACTAAGATGTACTTAATGTAGTATATCCTAGGGTTCGAAGTAATGAGGAACTAAGATAGGCTTAGTGAAGTACATCATAGTGTTCAAGAATATAAATGGACTTAGGCATACTTAAGGTAGTATCTCATAGGGTCCATGTTAATAATGAACCTAGACATGCTAAAAGAAGTATCTCATTGGGTTCAACCTAATAATGAACTTAGATATGCTTAAGGTAGTACCTCATAGTGTTCTAAGGTTTAAAGAGAGGAACTAAGTTCCAACCCAAGGACCTAAAAGTGAACTAAGATTATGCTTAATGTAGCATCTCCTAGAGTTCCAACATGATGAACTAAGATGTACCTAGTATAGTATCTCTTAAGGTTCAAAACAATGAGGAACTAAGATAGAATTAATAAAATGTCTCCTAGTGTTCCTTTGCTTTCAAAAGGGACTAGTCTCAAATTAAGGAACATGAGTATGATGACCTAAAGAAGTACTTAGTATGAGTGGTAGTATGAGATGTCATTCATGCATTGCAAAAGTATGACTAAAGGTTACCTAATGAGTGTTGTCTTACATGAGTTATGATTGATGGATTGTTGCTATAGATGCCTTTCATGATATAATTGACTAAAGGTGATAGTTCCCTTGTCTACATGAAGTAAGATAATAATGAGACCAAAGGAGGGTAAATATGACTAGGATGACTTCAATGTTATGCTTAGTGTGGAGGGTAATATGGTCTGCCTTTCATACATTGCACAAGTGTGCTTTGAGGTTACTTAGGAGTATGGTTCCCTTATGGTGAAAAAACTTAAGACTTGACCATGTATATAGACTATGATTAAGATGACCAAAAAGGGATGCTTAGCTTGGGTGGGATTATGGGATGCTATTCATACATTGCACAAGTATGCTTTTAGGTTACTTGAGAATAGTCCTATTATGGTACAGATGACTAAGAGTCAAATAATGCTTATATGATTCTTATGTTGGAGACTTTGCTTATTATTATGATATTGTCTCTTATGATTATAGTTTATGTTTCATGAATTATTTCATATGATTTTGGATTATGTCTCATAGTGACTAACCCTTGTCTTATGCTCTAACATATTTAGTACATTTTGTACTAACACATACTTTGCCTACATTCTAATCAAATGTAGGGTTTGGAGACTTGAGTGCTATTTTGGAGATGGGTTTCTAAGGAGCAAAGGAGTTGAAGATTTTGGTGAGTCCTCATAGCTTGAGGACAAAACCCACTAGTTCCTTTATATCTTTTATTTCATGCTTTTGAGAATATTGTGTGGGCGGTGTCCGAAGAGTTTTATTCTAAAGTTGTATTAGATGGTTTGAGACAAAGTATAGAAAGACTTCCACTTGCTTTTATGAAAATGACTTCGATTGTAAAAAGTTTTAAATTTTCCATATTTTCTATTATCTTATGTTCATGATATGCTAAGGGCTTGTATGAGACCCCTTCGAGGTCAAGTACGCCGTGTTACTTCTAGAATATACCCCTGGGTCGTGACATCTCTTCAGGGTGAGCGCAAATATCTCGTTCTCTTTAAGGAGATTCAAGCTCACTGCAACGAATGTTTTTAACCAGTCCAGCAGTACTCTTTATTGACTTGTCCCCTCCAAGATACAACAATCTAATCACAAATATAACTCAACAACTCGGGACAAAAGTTGAGTCCAAAGCTCCACAAAAAGAACATCTCCCTTCAACTAATAAGAACTCTCTTTTTTGATAAATTTTATGCACTCTATATTTTTCTTGTGTATCCCAAACCAAATGAACACTACCTCTATTTATAGTTGAGGAAGTCTTCCTAGCAATGGATTGGAAGATAATGGGTAGTAAATATGTAAAGATAAATGGCCTATGAGTTACATAGGTTACAAGGTATAATGGAGGAATAAAGAGTGAAATAATGGTGAGAAAATAAATGCACCAATGTGCAAATGTAATTTAGCGGCAAAATGACACTACTCAAGACCATTTCTCACAACGTTTTCCTGCCACATCTATCACCTATGAAATCAGCCAACAAAGCCAAAGTAATTGGACTTACTTGAATACTGATTAAATGACCATTCCATGAGAAATTAGGCAATACTAAGACAAAAGAAAAAATGAGCTACTTTAATATATTAAAATGCTCAATAACCAACAATCCCCCACTCATTTTAACATTAACAAAGATAGTATGTTAGCTGAATGAAGACTACTATGCATAATGAAAGGTGTGCTCTACATTGAACCTCCACTTAGTTAAACAATAACTTTTACTCCAGAGTTCTAGTTGTCTCAGACTTGAATTATGACTGCTTAAGGGAAATAAAATATCATTGTCCACACATAATAATCAAGGTGTTGACATGAGCTTTAAAAGTCAGCACGTTACGGCCTTGGGCTATCTAGGTTTCATGAGTGCTTTTGAGAATAAGCCCAATTCTCATAGTAAGCGACCTACTTCCACACTCATATAGGTGAAACCTGTCGAGACTGTTCTTGTAAGTTTTACACTCCACCCATATGGGCTACAGATTTTCATTAAGAGTTTTGTAAGCTCAACCTTCACAAATCACTACAGGAAACAATGCACTCACACCATAGGGAGGGAATAAAAGAAATGTGCATTTTTTTCACAACTAGTTATCATATGATTAGTTTTTCTCTTTGAACCTGGTTATAGGGTCTCTAGTCCCTAGGTTAGGTTTCCTCATATATGACTCAAAGATTTATTGACTTAAATCCCATCCCCCTCGATGTGCTCCAGACCTAAGAGATCTGGAAGATTATCATAAGATTCGACATAATCAACACTAATGGTACCACTTGTCAAATACAATCTTACATTACTGTGTTTCCTCCTTATATGTCTTGATTTACTGTTATAATAACGGGTTTTCAAATCTACCAATCGCTACGGTGCTATCATAATGAATTAAAATAGGAGGAATTGGTTTTTCAAAATAAGGTATTTGAAATAATAAATCTCTTAACCAATTCGCTTCCTCACTAGCTGAAGCTAAAGCAATTAGTTCAGCCTCCACGGTAGAGTTAGCAATTATAGTTTGCTTTTTTGATCTCCAACAAATAGCACCACCACCCAAAGTAAAGACATAACCAGTGGTAGAACATGAATCACCTGATAAGGTGTTCCAGTCTGCATAAAAAAAGCCTTCAAGTACAACATGATATTTTTTATAGAACAAACCACAATTTTTTGTTCCAATTAAATATCTTATAACTCTTGTTATAGCATACCAAATGTTCATTACTTGGCCTGCTTGTAAACCTTCCAAGTACTCCTACTACATATGCAATATCAAGCCTAGTGCAATCAATCATATATCTCAAACTTCTAATTATGCTAGCATATTCCTTTTGATTTATTACATCGTTTTCACTTTCAACAGGAAATAAGTGAACACTTGAATCAAAAGGAGTTACAACATGCTTGTAATAATGAAAGTTATTTACTTTTTCAAAATTTTCTCAACATAATGTGCCTGGTCAAGGAAAATTCCATCACATGTTCCTGTTATTTTTATTCCAAGAATAAAATTTGCCTCGCCAAGATCTTTCATATCAAAATGGCTTCTAAGAATACTTTTAGCTTCATCAATAACATTCATGTTAGAGCCAAAGATCAATAAATCATCAACATATAGGCAAATAATCACATGTGAATTATTCCAAGAATTATGATATATGCACTTATCACACTCATTTGTTTTAAAACCATTTTCAATCATGCAGGAATCAATTTTTTCATGCCATTGCTTTGGTGCATGTTTCAAGCCATATAGGGATTTAGTAAGTTTACATACTTCGCTTTCTTGGCCTACTTCAACAAAATACTCGGGTTGATCCATATAAATTTCATCATTTAGGTCTCCATTTAAAAAAGCAGTTTTTACATCTATTTGATGAATTTGCAAATAAAAAATTGCAGTCATAGCAATTAAAAATTTTATGGATGTAATTCTTGTTATCGGAGAAAAAGTATCAAACAATTCTAGGACTTCTAATTGTTTAAAACCTTTTGCAACCAGTCTAGCCTTATATTTATTAATAGATCCATCCGATTTCAACTTTTTTTGTAAGACCCATTTGCAACCTATAGTTTTACAACCCGGTGGTAAATCAACTAACTTCCAAGTTTTATTAGAAATTAGTGATTCCATTTCATCATTTACAACCTCTTTCCAAAAAATAGAATCGTGTGAAGATAATGCTTCTTTCAAAGTGAGAAGGTCATTTCTAACATTAAACACATAAAAATAAGTACCAAAATCTTTTTCTACTCAAAATCATCAATTTCTTTATTTTTAAAAGTAGAAGTAGAAGAACTAGGTACTGACAAAATATTTTGTTCAATCCTTTGACCCCCACTATTTTTTGAATCAAAAGAAAATTTATTTTCATGAAAAATAGCATCACCCGATTATATCACAATATTATCTTCAAGATTAAAAAATCTATAGGCTGTATATTTGAAGCATAACCAAGAAAAGCGCAAGTAATAACTTTCTTACCCAATTTTGTAATCTTGGGATCCATTAGCCTCACAAAAGCTAGACAACCCCAAAATCTTAGATATCCTAAACTTGGCTTGTAAACTTTCCACAATTCAAAAGGTGTCAATTTTGAATTTTTATGTGGACACGATTAAACACATAACAAGCAGTCAAAATAGCTTCACCCCATAAATTTAAAGGTGCATGTGACTCAATAAGCATGACATTAGTCAACTCAACCAAAGTTCTATTTTTCCTTTCCGCTACACAATTAGATGATGGAGAATAAGGAGGTGTAGTTTCATGAATTATTTCCAATGATCTTACAAAAGAATTAAACTCATTTGACTCATATTCATGGTCTATGTCACTTCTAATTCTTTTTATTTTTCTTCCAAACTAATTTTCAACCTCATGGAGATAAGTTTTAAAATTTTCAAAAGCATCACTTTTATTTTTCATCAAGTAAACATATGTAACTTAGAAAAATCATCAATGAAAGTGATAAAATATTTATTACCTCCACGAGTTAAAATTCATCCAAGTTCACAAATATCTTATGAAATAATTCTAACAAATTAGTTATTTTTTCAACTTGAAAATGAGGCCTTTTAGTGATTTTGGCTTTACTACAAGCCTCACACTTTCCAAAATTATTTTTAATCATTGGGATTAATCCTACACTACTCATGATTCCAACATAACGATCATTAATATTACACAAACGAGCATGCCAAAAATGGGTAGAAGAAAGCATATAAACAGAAATTGAGACTTTATTCATTTCAACATTTAGTTTAAACATCCCATCCCAAGCATACCCCTTTCCCACAAAAATACCCTTCTTCACAATTACATATTGATCAGATTCAATAAACTATTTAAAGCCTGCCTTATTAAGAAGAAAACTAGACATCAATTTTTTTGTCATGGAAGGAGTATAAAGTACATCTTTCAAAGTTAATACCCTTCCAGAAGTAAAACATAATTCGACATCTCCCGTTCCAAGCACTTGAGTTGTGTGAGTATCACCAAGCATGATGGTTTTAGGCTCCTCAAAATGAATATACTTTTAACCAATCTTTGTCATAACAGACATGACGGTTTGCACCAGAATCAGCCCACTATCCATTAACACTCTCAACCATGTTTATGTCGGTAATTACCGCCACAAAAGGTTCTTCGATAACGTTTGCTTGAGGGTTAGGACCACGTTTATGGAATTTGCAAAATCGAGCAATATGCCCACTCTTGCCACAAACAAAGCACGGTCCCTTATCTTGAACTTGTTGATTTTGTGCTTGGTTATTTTCACTATTATTTTTATTGAGAGGCCTACCATTATTTTTCTTGAATTTTTTCATCTTAAGCTTCAAAGAAATATTTTTGTGAGATTCAAGAGTAACATTATTTGAAGTAATTAAATTTACCTTCGTTGTGATGTTGCTCTCTTCTATTTGTAAAAGTGCATCTTGGCCCCTTGCCTCGTCTTCCATGCGGATTTTCATCATCAAGGTTTCAAGAGAGGTTTCCTTTTGTTTGTGGCGCATAGTTTTTTGAAATTTCTTCCAAGAAGGTGGAAGTTTATCTACTATGCTACAAACAATAAGGTTATCTCCAATTTTGACTTCCTCGGACCTTAGCTCGCCAACAATCATTATAAAGTCTTGACCTTGGTCTACCATTGATTTGTTGTCCACCATTTGGAAATGAAAAAATCTATTAGCCGCATATTTTTTCGCTCAAGCCTCTTAGGTATCATACTTACTCTGCAATGTTTTCCAAATTTTCTTTGTACTAGAGTAAGTTCTATCATAATAATCATAAAAATTATCAGATAGACAATTAAGAATATAATACCGACACTTATAGGAATCATCATCGTACTTTTCCACTTTCTCTAGTTGAGAAATAGTTTCATCATCAATCATAGAGGTGATGTCTTCTTTATTAGGATTCTTCTCAGTTAACACAAAAAAGACATTAAGAAGACTTAAGTAGAAAAATACTTTACCCTTCCATCTCTTGAAATGGTTACCATTGAACCGAAATGGCTTGGTAAAGTCTCCCATATTGACATCCGCGGTTTTTTCAATTGTAGCCATTATGATTCTCCTTAAAATTGTTAGTAAAAAATAAAAAGATTACAATTGAAAATAAAATGAAGAAATAATAATCTCTTCAGGCTGAGGGGCGAATATCTCGCTCTCTTTAAGGAGAATCAAGCCCACTGCTACGAATGTTTTTCATCGGTCCAGCAGTAGTCCTTCTTGACTTGTTTCCTCCAGGATACAACAGTCTAATAAAAAAATATTACTCAACAATTCTGGACAAGAGTTGAGTCAAAAGCTCCAAAAAAAGAACATCTCCCTTCAACTAATAAGAACTCTCTTTTTTTGACAAATTTTATGCACTCTATATTTTTCTTGTGTATCCAAACCAAATGAAGACTACCACTATTTATGGTTGAGGAAGTCTTCCTAGCAATGAATTGGAAGATAATGGTTAGTAAATAGGAAAAATATAATGGTCTAGGAGTTACATAGGTTACAAGGTATAATGGAGGAATAAAGAGTGAAATAATGGTTATACCAACAAATGAACCAACGTGCAAATGTAATTCAACGGACAAATGACACTACTCAAGACCATTTCTCACAGCGTTTTCCTGCCACATTTATCACCTATGAAATCAGCCAATAAATCCAAAGTAATTGGCATTACTTGACTACTGATTAAATGACCATTCCATGAAAAATTAGGCAGTACTAAGACAAGAAAAAATGAGCTGCTTTAATATATTAAAATGCTCAATAACCAACATATCTTTTTTCCCTGACGCTAGTTACTTAATACATTTTCATATTCCATCGCCGACAAGTAAATGCAGACAAACTTGTGTCCTCAATTCTCATATTGTGACTGTCATGAATCTCAACGAGGGACATGTTGTACTCTTTCCCTTAAGAAGAGTTAAATTTGTGAGTATTCGATTAATAGTAGTTTTTACCAAATAGACAAGTGAATTGTAAAATGTACATTATGTTGAATACATGACACTTCCTAATTAATTGCCTCAATCTCCATTGCACCAAACTTTTAACTCTCCAGAAAACTATATACGGCTCAATCTTAACCAAGAAATACATCAATAATTTTTCATTAGTTCTTGCACCCAATCACTAAAACCAATTTTTTTTTCAATTTTAGAAATTACTTGTGCTGGTGAGCTTTCTTCATTCTCAATCTATAAGAACAGAGTACTCCCAACAAGAAGTTTAAATTTTTTTAATTATCCATGAATTCCTTAATCCAAGAAAAAGCGCAGTACTAATACAATTAACCATGACTCTAATTCTCTTACTAATTGCACCAGCTTTAGGAGATGTTATCAAGCCCTGCCTCAGCTATTTACAAGACACCACAATCTTGTTGTACAAGGTAAACATATGGAAAATATTTTTTGAGCCCTAAATATATATTGCATCTAACCACATATAACTATCCAAATAATTAACTAACTAATTTCCATTAAAGGCAACCATATTTTTCTCATCAAACTGACGGGATAATCAGAGACAAAATTGTGATTTATGTAATCAATTTTTGCAAATTCATCACCGAGCCATTAGAGAAGTAAAAACTGAAAAAGTAACAACACCTTCTCTATGAAAAACAATTTCTTAATGGTTCTAAACAAATTTCAAAGTCTGGTGCAGAGTAGAAGGGACCGCACCAACCATATGAATCTATGGCCTTCCAAGTAATAAGTTGTAACTAGCATATATGTCCAACACTTGGAATTCCACAGTGAACTCCACGGGTCCAATTTGCAATAGCAGATAAATTTCTCCAATGACTCCCTTTGTGTCCCGTAAAAACCTCTAACCCTTACATGACTTTCACGAATCTTTCCAATGTCAATAACCAAAGCTCAAAGAGTAATGAAAGGACATATGTTAACAGCTGAACCATTATCAATCAAAACTCTGGAAATAAACTTATCCTTAAATCTGGTAGTAATGTTCAACACTTTGTTATGTCCCAAACATTCAGGCTATAATTCATCTTCATGAAAGGTGACTTTGTTAGCTTTTAAAACTTGTCCCACCATTGAAGAAAAATTCTCGCTAGTGGTCTCGGCTGGAACATAAGCTTCACTTAGAACCTTCACCAAAACACTCTTATGAGTTGCAAAATTCACTAGTAAGGACATTAAGGAAATTTGAGTAGGAGTTTTCTTCAGTTGTTCAACAACAAAATATTCCTTGGTTGGCATCTTTCTCCAGAAATCCTCTGCTTCAGCCTCTGTCACAATTTTTTTATTGTTTCCTTGTTTGTTCCTCCTCGTGCAACTGCCTCAGGGGCATAACAACACCCAAATCTTGTCATTCCTACAGTAGCAACTTAAACAACCATCTTTCCTTTTCGTTTGTCCCTTGTATCAGTTGAGTAATCCCAAGGAACTGCTTTGGTATAACAAGGAGATGATTGAGTGACAAGGGCCATGATCTTAGGCTTGGGAAGAAGAACTTCCTCTTCAATAGGCGCTCATTCTTGGACTGTGATCACCGGTGAAATAAAAGTTGATGTCTCAACATGCTTCTCTACCATGATTGGTACTATGGTCCCTTACAAATTGCAATCTTCATCAACGGTGATCATGTTCACATTATCATTGCCACAATTTGGCAGTGGGTTGTTGTTTACATTAGGGGAAACACCTTTGAGTTTAATGATTCCTTATTTGATCAGTGCCTTAATCTTGACTTTGAGAGTAAGGCAATTTTCAGTATCATGTCCAACAGATCCAGAATGATATGCAAAGTTTTTGGTCTCATCATACCATCCATGAAAGGGATTGGGAATTCATCCTTGGATTAATTGGAGTCTCCTGCGGTTCTCAATCATTCATATAGTTGGGTTAAAGGTTCGTCTAGAGGTGTATAGGTTTTGGCTGGTCTTTTTTCAAAGTTTGGGCGGGGTCTGCTTGCAGTTGATAGACGGTTTTGTGGTTGATAGTGGGATTGAGATGGATATGTGGATTGGTATTGTGATGGATTTGGATAGGCGGGTGCTCTAAGTGGATAATACGTCGGCTAGGTCGGGTAAACTAGGTAATGGACAGGTGAAGGTTGGTAATAGGATTGAGTAATTTGGGTATACTGACTATAGTAGGAAGGTTGAGGTAATGGATTTTGGTATGTTGACATTTGTTTCGGCCTACGTTCCATGATGGTCATGACAATAGACACCCTGTCCTTCTTCTTCTTCAGGGCTCCTCCGATTGAATCCGACTAAATTGTCGTACTTGTTGTTTGCAGGGTTGCCAAATTAGTGATTCTTCCCGTTTTGATACCCTCCTCAATGTATTCTCACATCTTGACAACCTCAAAGAATTTTTGTCCTACCACACTTATCATCTTTTCATAGTACGCTGCATCTTTTTGGGTTTGTATAAAAAAAGAGGTCATCTCACTTTCTACTATCGGAGGTTGAACTTTTGCGGCATCTGCTCTCCACCGCATCACATACTCTCTGAAGGACTCTATTGACTTCTTTTCCAACTTCATCAAGTAGAACCTGTCCAAATTAGCCTTAGTGTTAAACTTGAACCTATCCATGAATTCTTGGGCCATCGCACCCCAACTTTTCCATTTCTGTGGGTCCTAACTTGTGTACCAATCAAGAGCCTCTCCTGTCAAACTCCATATAAACAACTTTATTCTAATGACCTCATCTTTTCCCACTCTAACTAACTTGTCACAATACGACCTTAAATGAGCTCAAAGATTTCCCTTCATATCAAATACATCAAATTTTGGTACCTTATACTCCACGGGTAATTCAACATCAGGATAAACACAATTCAAGACCTTCACCCCCTTATGGACTTGGATACTTTTGAAAGCTTCCTTCAAATTATGAATCTCCCTTGCTACATTGTCATTTGTTTCTTACCTTGCTTCTTTCTCCATCTCTACATATGGATCGACTTCAGGCATGGTTTTCATTAGATTAATGAAAGGTTGAGTTCCCGCAACATATACTTGAGGCACATATTGCAGGTTAAGGATTGCAGTGTGTGCCACTGTTAATTATATGTTGGGTCGCTTGGTATTTTTGGGTAAGCAAGGTGGTTTGGGTTAGTGGAGTAGTTTAGTTCAGTGGAGTTTAGGTAAGTGAGTTAGTTTGGATGACTGTAGTTTGAGTAAGTGAAGTTTGGGAGGCGTATGGGGTTGTGAAGGGTAAAGAGTTGGCTTGTAGCGGATTGTTTTGTGGAAAGTTAAGATGTTGAGGGTTGGTGGATTATTTGGAAGTAGTTGGATTGGCCTTGTGAAGGGTGTAGGAAAAATAGAGGTTCTTTAACTACAAAACTTAGAGCTGTACAAACACTACCACAAAAAACTCTTTTAGAGGTAATTATTTAATGGCAATAATATAATTGCCGCGAAATATATCTTAAACCTAACTAATTTGGGGCAGTTGACATTTAGCCGGTAAAAGTGAACTCCTTACCGACAATTACTTTAAATATTAAATATCTAATAAAAAAGCTAAATTCCATTTCATTCAATAAAGTTAAGTACTTTTTCATCCACAAAATTCCCAAATCCCAAAATGCTCGATCTCTCTTTCTCCATTCCCATCTGAAGCGACAACTCTGAGATTCACAAAATTGATCTGAAGCTTCATCTTCTTAGTCTTCGACTTCGTAGTTTCCGCCTCCATCTCCTTCGTCCGCCATCGATTTCTAACCCTTTGTCACCGCCTCAAGGTACTCCGATGCACTCTGATTCTTTTGTATGTGATTGGATGATAATGATTGTTTTGTGTAGGAGTATGAAATTGTGATATATGAGGATTGTAGTGTGTTGTAGTTTGCTGAGAGAGTTGTATTTTGTGCATTGTGTGTTGTGCTAAGCTCTACTTGTATTAGATTTTGCTTTATATTTGCATTTGTTGTATTTCAGTTTGCTTGGTATCTAATGCAGTAGTGTGCAATGCTAAATGCAATTGTTGTCTATTTTATGTTTTTTCTTTTACATATTACGCTTTTACATATATGGATATTTTGTGTATGATTATGAAATCGTGATATATGAGGATAGTAGTGTGTGTAGTTTCTAGAGAGTTGTACTCTGTGAATTGCAGAGATAATGGAAGAATTAATATGTAATTAGTAGAGCTGAGTTGTGGTTTTACTATTCAAAAGTAAGGGAAAAAGAGTAACAGGGAGAATTGCGCAGCACAAAGGAGATAATAGAGCGTTATAAGAGGCATACTAAATACACAATTCAACCTGAAAACCAAGCTGGGGTACAACATCTACAGGTAGATTCTAGTTTCGTGTCTCCTCCATATAGGATGAATTAGAAAGCAACTAGTGTAGTAAGAATTGCTGCTAAATACTATAAGTCAAGCACTAGTTTTCAATCCTCCTATTCTTATGTTTTATTACATGCTCTATGTGTACCATTTTCTTTTTCTGATAAGTCATGATATAGTGCAAGAACTAATTTCAAAAAGAAAGTTGGCCATTAGTAGCACTAGGGTATGCAACTCAAGCAGTTAAAACCCCTAGGACAGACCTGCCAGAAAAAGGTAAAATATATGTGTCATTATCTTCTTGAATTCTTGTTCACAAATTTTCCTTTCCATGGATAATAATCTTTTGTCCCTTTTCATTAGCTGTTTTTTTTTGTTTTCTTCCTCTTTGGAAGGAGTTGGAGCTCGTTTCGTTAAGTTTGTGAGATTGTGTATGATATAATAAGTCAAATCTAGTAATACATCCTCAGAGTTTAGTTAATCATAGAGATGTAGTTGTGAAGTGTTAACGAAATGTTATGGATCCGGGGATCTTGATTCGTGGAATGCAGGAAAAAGAGTACAAAGAAGCTCTTGAGGCCTTCAATGAAAAACACAAGGAAAACGTCCAGCTAATATCAAGATTGATGGAGGTAACTCTATAATTTACAAGAACTTTGTATTGATCTTCATATTTGCAAACATTCTTATATGTTGATTGATATACGTGCAACTGGTGGGTGAAAGCGACAAAATGCGGTTGAAGAAGTTGGAGGATCTGAGCAAGAGCATTGAAACAATATAGTGAGTAACCAGTAAAATCTCCCCTGACTAATTAGGCTTGTGTGATGTGTTTAAGAAAGTTCTTTTCTCTATTTATATATGCGTGTGGCATTTGATTGTATTTCCTTTTCTTTTGCTGAGAGCCACGTGAAAAAAGCTACCAGTTACTTTCACTTTCCAAACCATCTTCCATTGCCAACAACCCATCTGATTGTTGGAGGAATTAAGATCTCTATAAGCAGAATTAACAGTGAATTTTCCTTTACTGTCAGACTGCCAAACCAAACTGTCTTCTTCTTCTGTTAAACCATTGAACTGGGTTAGAGTGTTGTAGAAATCAACAATGATGTCCATTTCCTAGTCGTTATCTTCGTAGATTGAGATTCCATCATTTTCCTGTCCATACTTCATACATAGGTGCTTGTTGTTGACATTAAGTTTAGATCTCTGGAAATACATGCTTTTGTGTGTCCTGCTCCATCCATTTGTCATACCAAAAGGATATTTTCATCCCCCCCATTTCGAAGTCCACCCTTGATTGGAAGATTGACCATAGTTTTTGATGGATCTCCGGATACTGCAACCATAAGGAGTGGCCACCACCTGTGTTATCCAGTTGTCGGTATCATGTTGCTCATGCCTTCCATAGATAGCATGAACAGGAAAAGGGATAGGGGGTCTCCCTGTCTCAAGCCTCTAGCCTCTGTAGGAGGAGAAGAAACCAATAGGAGAACCAAAACTGAAAACTCGAGTGTGCTAATACACTGTTTTTTTTAGAAAGGTAACATGTGTGCTAATACACTGTTTGATCCCTATTACATGGCCGTTAGATCTCTACTCCCATTAACTTTTCTGGTATATCTTTAATTATGTATGCTAATGTGTTATGCATATCTATATGGTTGGTAGGATTTGGAATATGCTTTGTTTAGGAAGTCAAATTATGGAAAGAGTTCACCTACAGGTTTGAAGAAAATATATAAGTAGTTAGTTTTGAAGAACGAAAATGCGAAATAGAGTTCGTAGCAGATTGGTAACTGAACAACGTCATGATGAAGAAGTACGTCCCTACATTCAACAATTAATGAAAACTCAGAGCTGCTCCCAAGTCCAAACATCTGAGGATAGCAATTCTATTGACACTGTTGTTGAGCTGAACAATGAGCGAGGCTATTTCTTAAAACTTGAATTTACAGATTATCTTCATAATAAGATCTAAATACATGAGAATGTATCTAGTACTATTTTGCATTTTGCACTATTTAACTTGATTGTTGCATTGTACTTATTCTTTCTCTAATGACTGTCACAAGTGAGTTCTAAATTTATTTCAGGTCCTTCAAAGACAAGTAAAGTTCGTGGACCTACTTTATTAAAAGATGTTTGGAATCTACCACCGGGGAAGACAATTGTTGTGCCATTTAATAGTCGTAATCAGTCAATTGGAAAAGAGGGATGAAAGCTGGTTAGCTTTCTAGGGATCGTTGCTAGAACTCCAGATTTGACACCGTTAAATGCAAATGATTGGCGAGTGTTTGATGACGAAGAAAAGACAAAGTTCGTGGAATTTGTGAAGGTATAAAATTATTATTCTTAACAAGTATCATTGCTTTTTTATACATGATATTATCCTGTTAACTTTTGCCTATATTTTCAGAAAAAGTTCTCCATTCCGATATGAGGAGAAGAGTTCGTGAAAAAATCAATAGGAAAAAAATGGAGGGACTATAAATGCGACTTGAAGGCGATGTATGTGACCTAATATAAGACCAAAGATGTCTTGATGAAAAATAGACCAGCTCACATACCAAGGGATCAATGGAATGGTCTCGTTTTGTATTGGCTTTCTGAAAAAGAAAAGGTTAGCGCTTCCTATATCTTGTCTGTTTTTTATTTATTTGGATGTTATTATCTATATCTTGGTGAACACTACTTTTCTCCTTTTGATTATGTATGATGAATGAAGCGGCTTAAAAAGAGAGAAGAGCTCAATTCTTTTTCCCGAACTTCTTAGATGAATCTTTTATCACTTTGTGAAAAAGTTGAATCATGCACTTATCATCACCAGGGATGAAATCTTTGTTTGTTATGCAGATTCTTCATAGTTCTTTCACTTGTTCTTTCAAAGAACTTAAGTACTGTTATACCAGCAGGAACTGATGTTTTATTTCTCATTCTAGAAGCGTAGTCAACCAAATAGAATCAGTAGAGCTAACCAAAAAATGGCTCACACGGGTGGATCCAAAAGCATAGCAACCTTGATGAATGAACAGGTATAAATGCATAAATTACTTACTATAAGATTTTACAATTCGTTTCGGTCATGCCTAATTTATTTTGCATCAATTTAACTTTATAGGCTATAGAAGGAATAGAGCCCACACGTGGAAAAATCTACATATCAACTCATACAAAGCGTAGAGATGGTAGACCATTGGATGAGGAGTCTTCAAATGCCGTTGTAAGATCTCTTATACACTTTTACCTTTCAATTGTGAAAATCCTAACTTGGAAATTGATTGGGAAAAAATGCTTCCAAAGTTAAAATATGAGGAATTGGTGAACTGTAACTAATCTGTTGAAGCTTTTAAGTTTCATTACACTGATTTTGTACTTTTTCACATGATTAAAAATCATAATCTTAATTATTATTAGGACATGATGAAAGAGAAGTTGAGTAATGGCGAGATACTTGAGGAACAATCTCATGACAGTGTTGCTTGGGAAGGAGATGTATATTCTCAAGTGTTGGGAAAAGAAAAAAGTAGTTATGTCCGTGGTTTAGGACTTGGTCCGACCCCTTCTCTGTTATGGGGCAGTAAATCTTTCTTACGAAATGTTTCTGTTGATGGTTTGTGTAATGAGGCTGGAAAAAAGTTAGAACAAGAGATAAATGAGTTGAAGGAGTTTAACAAAAAACAGGATGAAGAAATGGTTTTGATGAGAAAAAATCAAGAAATGTTAGTTTCAGAATTATCATGGATGAGACAAGTCATGTGGAAATATGCTCCTACTGAATTAAGCAGGCCTCAAAACAATGAAAGTACTACTAGACATGTTATCCGATATCAAAGTCTTAAAACTTCTTTTCTTAAAATTTAGCTTTATTGGTCCAAAGGGCGGGTCACAGACGGATTTCTCGGTTATCAAAAAAAAAAAAAAAAAAGATAATTTTTTCATCTAGTGTGTTGATGTTTACTAGGTTTCTGATGCCAATAGTGGCAATGAACAAGCAATATAAGCACAGCTCAAGTCGTCAAGTGACAACAAGCACAGGGTAATCTCTTTTACTATACATGATCGTGCATATCAATTATATATTCTTTTGGTAAATCCTTTCATCTAGTCTCTTCCCCTTCAGTTTTTGTATCTTATTCTGGTTTGTTTTAGGTAGTAGGAGTGGGTTTTGCGTAGGTATTTTCCTTCCCTTGAACATTGTTTCACTTTTGTAGTACATCAAAAAGGCATTCCAGCCCAATAGTCTTTAGCACTCAGATCTTTGGAATCAAGAAATGACTTCATTTAAGTAACACTTAAGCCTTCTTTTAACTAGCTAATAATGTGGTGATCACTTTTGTGGGACATATTTTGTGTACTTAACTGATTCAATTCTTACCGTGCATGTTTCAATATGATTTAGTCTACAATAAGATTTCTTCAGATGATGTTTTTCAGCATTTTTTGTGTAGGACTTCACCAATATTACTGTTACATTTTTTTGGATGTTAATATGAATATAGTATCTCCTACCTGAGGTTTTTGCAATGCATATCAACTATTTTGAAGCTGCTGCAATTTATTTTTATTTCCAGCCAAGTTTTTGTTACTTGTCTCAAGCTTCTGCTATTTATTTTCGTGATTGTGTTAATGTGTTATCGTAAAGTTGCTTTTGATAATATTTTAGTGAGCCGTGGAAACCTCCCTCCTTTTCCACTATCACAAATATACTGAAAATCTTCCTTCTTTTTGCATCTATTATAGGCCATGTTTCTGAGAGGACGAACAGTGGGATTATGTCAGGTATGTCTTCTCCAAATCTATTTTCTTGTTATACTAAATTTTGAGGCTATTGCCTTTGGTATGACACATTGTAGTCCTTCTAGGTAACACTAGGCCTGTGGTTATCTCTGCAAAATCATGTCTTTTAAGTGTGCAAGATGCTATGGCCTGTGGGTTTTGTTTGATTTTCTAAGTTCTATTGAATGTATGTTGAAAGTTTGGATTTTGATAGTCATGTGTGTGTTGG
>JAJOOR010037170.1:0-14790 GCA_036250505.1 Solanum acaule | reverse complement strand
AATCTCCAAAACAGGGAAACGGGCCTAAAACCCAAACGAACGACCAGGCGACCGAACAGTCAGTGCTAGCAAGTCATAAATGACTTGGGGTCGCTACATGAATGCTCTATACGAGGGAAAGAATTCTTTAATTTAAAAATGACCTGAAGGGTCATTACACTTTCTCCTTCTCTTTCTCTTGCTCCTTCTCCTTCTCCTTCTCCTCCTCCTCCTCCTTCTCTTGCTCCTTCTCCTTCTCCTCCTCCTCCTCCTCCTTCTCCTTCTCCTTCTCCTTCCCCTCCTCCCCCTTCTCCTTGCCTTTTGGGTTTGAGTGTGATACTGGAGCAGTAGTCATTGATTTTTTTTTCTTTCACTAATTATAGATAGTGATTGAGAAATAGATTTTTTCAACCTCCGACACTTCAAAGGTTGTGAAATCTTCTTGGATGTATGGACATCAATATTATAAGTCATTTTCTTAAAAATATCAGTGTGTACTTTAACACGACTAATAAAATAATCATGTTGCTGCTCACATTCTTCGCATAGACAAAAAGAGCATTTGATGTTAGAAGAGGAAGCAACACCAATAAAAGATTGAGTTGTTGTCATGGATGAAGCTTCTTGTATCATTTCATTTACAAGGTAAATAAAAAAAAGGTTGAGAGTTTACAATTGATTATAAAATAATAATGGGTAGCAATTTATACTTATGTTGACACAGATGTATATTTTGTTGCCACATATGTACCTTCTGTGGCCACACATGAATCTTCATGTGCCACAGATGAATCTTCTGTTACTACATATGACCATTTTGTTTTCCTAACACATAGGTGATATGTTCCAACATATGACAACTCTGTTGGAATATATACCAACATATCACTAAAATGTAGCAACATACGACACATCTTTCAACAAATGAAATATATGTTGGACAACTGAACAAGACTATATTTCTAAAATCATATGAACAAAATGGTCACAAAAAAACAACAAAAGCAACAAAAAATGAATTTTCACCGAATGTTAACAATACATATACATTTCCTCAAAATTAGGGCTTTGTTGGGTTTGTTGATTTTCTTTCAAAAACAATAAATAATAGGCACCATTACACTATTATTCAATTTTCACATCTATAGAACGATTTATTGTTCATTAACCCAAGAAAAAAACTTAGTATTGTTCAAAAATTGTAAAATCTTTCAAAAAAATGACTTATCCATTTTAAGTCGAACACAATCTTCAGTTCAGAAAGAGAGAGAGTCACGATCGGAGATGAAGAGGAAGATAAGATAATGGGGGATAATATTTGTTTTGATAGTTGGATTTTTGGATTTTCTAAGGAAGAAGAAGAGAAGAGAGATCGTTGGGAGAAGAGAAGAGAAAATTCTATTTTTTTATTTATTTTTAAATGGTTTGGATAGAAAGACAAAAGTTAAAAAATGAAGTGTTTTTTTATATTTTATGAAAGATTAGAAAGTTTTGAAAACATTAATTTGGTCTGAAATTTACTTAATTACATTTTAACATGAATTTGAATTTGACATTTTCTTGATCAAAATGTCATAAAAAAGCAAAGCAAAACTTAATTGTCACCTTTCAATTGTTCCACCATCTCCTTGATATAACTCCAATGGTTTGTACGGAACTTGCAGGAGGAATCGTTCGGAAATAATAATGGAAGAACTGGTAAGAAGCTATTAGAAATGCAGAATCAAGTGGGTAATTGAAAACTGACATTTTGAATTTGATCATCTCATCTCCATCAATCAGCTATTATTAATCCTTATTTGCTTTGAATCAGAAAAAAGATGATTTGCTGAGTGAGATAAAGCAACTACAAGAAAAAATTGACGGTGATCCTACTGTGCAGAAGATATTATCGCTTCTCCAAACGTCCAAGGTGGGTGCTGAAGTTCTCTCTCTTTCGGTAATAGATGGTACATTACTTTTATATAAGATTAGTTTTTGATGGGTTTAGTGAACTCTTGTGTTTTGAAATAGTTTTTCGCTACTAACAGCGTAGAAAACCTATTATTGTTTAACCTAAAATTCATTTATCAGATCAATCAGTTAAATTATTGTAATTAATTCAAATATTGATAATGTGAATTTAATTGGAATAATAATATGAAAAATCACAAGACATTAGCCAAATTTAGATAACTGATAAAAGAAGAGATAAAAGACGAAAGTAACATGTGTATTCAGGTGAATTCAAATGGTAACAATAGTGGGGAAGAGTTGCGGAGTTTAAAAGGTAGGCCAGTGCTGATTGCTTCATGATTCACGCTCATTTCAGCCGTTACATGGCTAAGTTCATTGCCATCAAATGAGATTAAATGGAATCCCAGATATCTTGGAATCTGGCCATTGTTTGAGTTATCTACTGTCCGGGCACTTTGAACCTCCCTGGATGGATTCTTCCAGGCTCCTGCTGTCTGGTGCGGATAAGGCGGGTTGGGGAGATGATTCTCGGGGATGGTCCAACAAGTCTTTGGTTTGACTGGCGTTCACTGACTCAACAATTGACTGTAATCCTGTCTACGCTTGTGATGTGTCCGGTCAAATAGTCTTCGCTTCCGGTATATGTTTGCCAATACAATAATATTGTTGCATTCTGGTTCTTGTGGATGATTAAGTTTAGACTGTTAAAATTGTTTCTATATTTTTGGATGAAATCCTTTTCTTCACATGGAATATTTAACCTGATATCTGCTGCGTTTTGCGATCTTTTAGATGAGCATCATTTGTTGCTTAACCAATATCTCATCCTTGGTCAGATTTTAAATCTTAAAAAATAAAAAGATAACATGCAATTCTATTGAGCTCAATATCCTTTTCTCGACGTTCTCATCATCTTTCTTCTCTTATTTATACTCAATATCTTGGTAGCATTTTCTTTTTTAATCTCATTTTAAAAGATTATCTTGTCTCATGAGGCCTTCTTCTTTGATGTCCATCTGGCATGATTAAATGCATTTGACCAACTTTTGCTCTTGATTCTTTTAGGCCCATGACAGCCAAGAATCTGAACTCCAATCTAGGTGCATCTTAGAACATGCTAAATTGCAAACTAAGGTTGATGAGTTTGAGGAGCTACTGCAAAGAGGCAAAGAGGTGAAGTTCTCTGGAAATTTGGACCATACTTTTCGGGACTCCACTGTGAAGCTTGATTCTGCAAAGAGGGTAAGAAAATGCTTTACTTATTTGCTAACAATAACAAAGAACGTGTTACCTTTGTCAAAAAAAAAAAACAATAACAAAGAACTAATAGATTGAGTTATTCCCCTTTCACGTGGTGGGCACACCATGACGTGACCCACCATAGCCAGACAAACTTTAAACTTTATACAAGCCCCCTGACAGCGGGCGGATAGATGAGGGCGGGCCTAGCAGGATTCTAGGTTGGTAAACTTCTGAAGATGAGGTGCACATAACACCTTAAGCGAATCCCATATCGAAATGGGAGAGGAAAATAAAGAGCTTTATAAGGCATAACTCAAGTTCACATGGTATGCGCGCTTGTGAGGCTTGCTGTTGCGTAGCACGAGAGATAAATCTGCTCTACAATACGTCCCATGGCCTTGGGTTGTGACAATTTAAATTCCTTTTTGCTATGTCTACTTACCTCTAACTCACTTCCAACACCTAAATCGACATCTACATCAATATTCAAACATCATAATTAATTACCAACACCGAGTATCACTCAATTGGCATGTTTTAAAGCATTGAGTTTAATATTACCTAAATACAGGCGGGGCATTATAGATGAGTCCGGATGCATAGCCACCAATTTTTTCAGTCAGAATGATAAGCTAGAAGATGTTCTTACCAAATCCGTAGGAAGACCTTGAGTCTAGTATATTTGTAACAAGATTATGTAAGCTCCAACTTGAGGTAAGATTGTACAAGATTTACAATAATTAGAATTGATTTTATTAGGAATTTGATTATGACTTGATTTCGTGATTATACACTTACTATATTGTTAAAGAAGTTACAATAAAATCCAAACCAAATTTGAGGGATTAATCAAGCTTCTTACTTGGTTTCTCTCTAATTTCTCATGGCCGGGCCAATTTGAGTAGCCTTTATCTGTATGCTATGTTTATGCTTAAAACAATCTTACAAAAGTTTATGCTTTGTTTGTTGGTTTGGATGTTCATCACACAAACTTAGATATTGCTTCAGTTTTACCAAAAATATGAAGGATTATATCTAGTCTGAATTACATCAACCTATTCTGTTTAATCAATGTTCTTATTGTCTTGGCTTATTATGCTGTATGAATCTTTTGTACATCACTTCTACATTGTTATTTCCCTTTTCATGATATTTTGGAGGTAGTAGTTGTTATGTTGATTTTGAAGAATTTTTAGTTGGTAAGGACTGATACCGTAATTACTAGATTCTGCTTTACCACAAGAAGGGAAGATAGAAGAGAAGATGGGCATGGGACATTGCTCCATTTGCTCTTATGTGTGTAGTATGGAGAGAAAGAAATACAAGAAATTTTGAAGGAATTAAATATCATTTTGTATATTTGAAGAATAGCCCTTTATCCCTCATGTTTCTTTTGTGCACCCATGAGATTCCTATTTGTTCGGATCTCTTATTTTTTTGGTATTCTACTTGTATATGGGAGTTGTTTCCTTTTATTAATGAAATTATTCCTTAATTGATCACAGAGAAAAAGGAAGTAAATAAATCCACACTTGTTTAGGCCTTTAGGGAGGATGTTGAGAAACATACAAAATAGAAGGGTATCTTCTGGCTCAAGAAAGGTAATCTAAGATAGAAGTACAAACTTGTGGGTATAAATTCTCTCTGCTAGACTTGATGGTTATTGTGGGAATTGAAGATATGATAGGGGTGAAAAGGACGCACTTAACATTTACCTTCTATAGCTGGTTTTATCTGTAGTGTTCAACTAATTATAAGCTTTAAATTATACTCATGTGTTTGAAAAAGAGCTCTTTTCAACTGTTCTGCAAAAGTGAAATCACCTCCAAAGTAGATATATTTGAACTCCATCTGTGGACTATAGTTAGGTGCAGGCAAAAGCTTGCAGTCAGTGGAAAATGTAGAGGTTAAATGTGGATTCAAGGTATAAATGTTTGAGTTAATCAGATTATATCTAACAAAAAGTAATTATTATAGCTCAAGGTTTTAAGTTTCTCTTATGTTGGAGAGTCAAAGTTGATGTTCTCACTAACTTTTCCTTGTTTCTAGGACATTATTTTTCAGATCCTCCTTCAGAATTCTACTTTGGTTAGGATGAAATATTCCATAAGAGTTGGTGCCCGTTTGGATAGACTTATTTTTAGGTGTTTTTGACTTTTAAGTAGTACTTTTAACTTTTGACTTATAAGTTACTTTTTATAAGCCCATCCAAACAGGCCCTTAGTTATCAAATTACTACATGATTGTCTGTACCTGTCCTAAATGAGTAGACATATCCAATTCATGTTTCTTTTAAGTTTCTCACCCCTTTTTTTTTATGAAGTTCTCACCTTTTTTTTTATAACCGAGAAATCCGTTTGTGACCCGCCCTTTGAACCAATCACAACCTTCTAAACTCGGTGTATAATGGGCCCGCCCCTCTACCCTTCTCCACTTAAATACCAAGCTTTGCTTTGCATGGTGTATGGCTTGAACCTGCGACTTAAGCCACAAATCCTCCATCTTTTGCCACTCGACCTAAGTTTCTCACCCTTGATATTACCTCATAAAATGAGATGCCATTAGTGTATAAAGTGTGGGCCTTTTCCTAAACTGAATAAAATGTATTAAAAGGACGAAATGAAGGCATCCACTTGGAGTCGATAGATTGCCACGAGTGATTACATAATTGAGCATCAATCTTTTACCACGGTTCTTGATCCTTGTTATCTCCCTCAATAGTCCTTTTGGTCTAGTGATCTTGAACACCTTGATCTTTGCATCACAACTCAATCGAGGAAGTCCAGGCTAAATAGTTTGAACTTTCAATTAAGGGTTTTTAAGTAATCATAAAACTTGAATTTCCTATTCTGTATTTTTGGAGCCAAAAATATCAAACTTGAAAGACCTGTTCAATGGAAAGGAGGTCTAGCAAAATCACAACTAAAAATAGTGAAGAAACCACTAAAAACCGCCCGAAAAACAAATAAGGTGAAAAAGTCATTTTACCATTGGAAAACACTGTTCCAGTGACTGTTTACTAGAAAAATCCTTGGGAGTGCGGTTGGAAACAATTTTTGAACTGTAGTAAATTTAGTTTTACTGCCTATGTTTTAAGTAAGACTCAGTCAATTAGTTGTTAGTCATGTGTTCCTATTATTTAGTGAACTGCTAGGTCGTGTGTTATTATTTTTTATTTTCATTCTAGGTTCTTATATATCTAACCTGAAGCAATAATAAAAGACTTCTTCTACTTCTATTCTTTTCTCTCTCGTCTTTTTTTCTTCCAGCCGCGGTCTTTGATTCCCCTTCATTATTTAGCTTAACAGTTTTTTAAAACCTTCAATTGGTATCAAAGCTTTATTTCTTAAGGGACCTGTGTGTGCGCTCCAATCAGATTTCGTGAATACCATGGAAAGAGAAGCAAGTTTTTCTTCAATGGCACCATCACCTTTGGGTGGAGAAAGTTATCAAATCTGGGCTGTTAGAATGCGAATGCTTTGGTTCTGTGAGAGGCTGTAGAAGATGAATACATCATTTCTCCCTTGCCAAACAATCCCACGATGGCGCAAATTAAAAATCATCACGAAAGGAAAATTAGGAAATCAAAGGCAAAGGCATGTTTATTTGCTGCAGTTTCATCCACTGTCTTCACTCATATCATGTCTCTGAAGTCGGCAAAAGAGGTATGGGATTATCTTAAGACTGAGTATGAAGGAGATGAAAGGATTCGAGGGATGCAAGTGCTGAATTTGGTACGTGAGTTTGAGCTGCAAAGGATGAAGAATAGTGAAACCATAAAGGAATACACTGGCCGACTTCTTAACATAGCCAATCACATCAGATTGT
This sequence comes from Solanum acaule, assembly GCA_036250505.1. Taxonomy (NCBI): domain Eukaryota; kingdom Viridiplantae; phylum Streptophyta; class Magnoliopsida; order Solanales; family Solanaceae; genus Solanum; species Solanum acaule. The sequence goes on along the minus strand of JAJOOR010037170.1, from coordinate 7,785 downwards.
TGGGTTCCACTTTAAATGATTCAAGAATCGTTGAGAAAATCCGTGTAATGGTACCTGAAAGATTTGAGGCTACCATTACAACCTTAGAAAATACTAAGGACTTGTCCAATATTACACAAACATAGCTCTTAAGTGCCTTTCAAGCACAAGAGCAACGACATGTTATGAGACAAGAAGGAGCTGTTGAAGGAGCCTTACCTGCCAAACATCAGGATGATGGACAATATAAGAAAAAGAAGTACCAACCAACAGATGGAGAAGGTGCAGCACGCAATAACAAAAACAAAGCAGGTAGCTTCAAAGGAAACTACCCTCCTTGTAAGCATTGCAGCAAGATCGGACACGTACCTTTCAAGTGTTGGAGAAGGCCTGAAGCTAAGTGTAGTAAGTGCAATCAGTTTGGGCATGAAGCAATCATTTGTAAGAACAAAACTCAGCAGGAGGATGTAGAAGCTCGAGTTGTAAATGAACAGGAGGAGGATCAACTCTTTGTAGCATCATCTTTTTCAAGCAATGTTTCAAGCGAGTTGTGGTTGATTGATAGCAGATGCACAAATCACATGACTCATGATAGAGAACTCTTCAAAGAATTGAAGCCTACTCGAGTTGCAAATGTTCGAATAGGCCATGGTTGTCACATTCCAGCAAAAGGAATGGGAACTATTGCAGTTAAGACACAAGCAGGTACAAAAACAATAACAGATGTTCTTTATGTACTAGACTTAAACCGAAACTTGTTAAGCGTTGGTCAATTGTTAGAAAAAGGTTTCCAACTTTATTTTGAAGATAAATATTGCTTGATTAGGGATCCCTTAGGACAGGACTTGTTTAAAGTCAAAATGAGAGGAAAAAGTTTCTCATTAGATCCATTTGAGGAAGAGCAGATGTTGTATTCAGCAAAAGTAGATGTCGCTGAGTTATGGCATAAAAGACTCGGGCACTATCATTATCAAGGGCTTGTCAAGTTGCAAAAGTTGAAGATGGTGGAGAGAACCTACTTGATCTGGAAGCAAATTCCACTGAATGTCATGCCTGCCAATTTGGTAAACAACACAGAAAGCCATTTCCAAAATCAACTTGGAGAGCCTCACAAAAGCTACATCTAGTTCACACTGATGTCGTAGGGCCTCAAAGAACTCCATCACTACAAGGTAGCACCTATTACGTTCTTCTCATTGACAATTTTACAAGAATGTGTTGGATTTTATTCTTGAAATTCAAGTCAAAAGTTGCTGGTGTATTCTGGAAATTCAAGAATTTGGTGGAAAATCAAAGTAATTGTAAGATTCAAGCTTTGAGGTTTGATAATGGGAAGGAATACACTTCAGCGAAATTTGATTCATTCTGTGAGGAGGCCGGCATAGTGCATCAGCTTACAATACCATACACACTAGAACAAATTGGTGTTAGTGAAAGAAGAAATAGATGGATAATGGAGATGGCCAGATGTATGTTGCATGAGAAGGAGTTGCCTAAGATATTTTGGGCAGAGGCAGCAAATACCGCAGTTTTTATGCAGAATCGACTTCCAACGAAAGCTTTAAAGCATAAAACACCATTGGAAGCTTGGTACGGGTTTAAGCCTTCACTAAGTTTTCTTAAAGTGTTTGTTTGTGTGTGTTTTGTTCATGTTCCTCAGGTTAAACGTGACAAACTTGACAAGAAGGCAATCATAGGCATCCATGTGGGTTACAGTGGAGTTTCTAAAGCTTACAAAGTCTATCGTCCTCAAACAGGAAATATGACAATTACAAGAGATGTTTATTTTTGTGAGAATGAATTGTGGGACTGGAAGAATTCTCAGAAATCAGGAAATGCTCTCTAGAAGCAAACAGCAGCCCTCCTGAAGAGCAAAAAACAGAACACTGCAGCAAAAACTAGAAGATGATCATCCAGTCAAAGGGAGAAGATTGTTGTCAGATATCTATCAGAGGTGTAATGTCGCCATTTATGAACCTGCTGGTCCAGTAGAAGCTCTTCAAGACCCAAAATGGAAGAAAGCAATGGAGGAGGCAATCTCCCTGATTGAGAAAAATAAAACTTGGGTGTTAGTCGACAAACCTGAAGATAGAAAAGTCATTGGTGTGAGATGGGTCTTCAGAACAAAGTTAAATGCAGATAGTTCCATCAACAAATACAACGCAAGGCTTGTAGTTAAAGGATACGCACAAATTTATGGTGTTGATTACTCTGACACTTTTTCTTCTGTTGCAAGATTAGACACAATCAGATTGCTACTCGCAATAGCAACACAAAGGAATGTAAAGTGTTCCAACTCGATGTCAAATCAGCCTTCTTAAATGGCATACTGGAGGAGGAAATATATGTCGAGCAACCATAAGGATTTGTGAAACACAGTGATGAAGACAAAGTCTATCTGCTAAAAAAGGCTATGTATAGCCTAAAGCAAGCACCAAGAGCTTGGTATAGTAGGATAGATGATCATTTGTTAAGCTTGGGCGTTGAAAAAAGCTTATCTGAATTCACTTTGTATGTAAAACATAAAGACACTGATATCCTTATTATGTTGCTTTATGTTGATGATCTTCTGGTAACAGAAACAAATACAAGGCTGGTTGAGGAGTTTAAAGAAGAAATGATGCAAGTTTTTGAAATGACAGATCTTGGTCTTATGACCTATTTTCTTGGGATGGAGATCAAGCAAAGCAAAAGTGCAGTGTTCATTTGCCAGAAAAAATACGCAAAGGAAATTCTGAAGAAATTTCAAATGGAGGAGTGCAAGTCGATGAGCACGCCGATGAATCAAAAAGATAAGCTCTGTAAATGGTGTGAAAAGTTATCCCTTATAGATTGTGGTGAAATAATCCCATGAGATATCCTTGCCTATCCCAACCCACCAACCAATCAACCCCTTAGTATATTGTTATACGAACCATCTAACAAGATGCATATGATAGGCTATATGTTCCTTGCCGTCATTGTTCAACAATAAATGATCAATGAAGACAAAAAAGGATAATATAAATCATCTTGTGAAAGCCCAAAAAGCAAATAAAGCCATTCAAAATGGGAATGCTTTTTCTCTTTTATATCTTTGTGTAAATTTTGCATATTTAAGTGTAGTTACCAAACTCTAAGGAACTTTATAGGCCAATATCTCGATGGAATTTTTGCTCCACTAATAAGTTTGCATTCTGCAATGATCTTTAACTGTATGCCACCCCAATTTTTACCATCTCTGTGTTGAAGCCAATTTTTTGAAAGTTGATGCAGAGTTATTTTCCTAAGATATACTCTAAAGAAAAAAGGACCACAGACTTCTTTGCTGCTTGTGAGATATTTCTTTAGTCCGGTACATAGGGAAAGCTTTGTATTCCTTCTCTCCTTGGCTAAAGGACTTCCCCAGGTCTGGTCCTTAACATGGATCTTGGTTTCTTGTTTTGTACTTCTTGCATACCTCATGATAAACCCCATCTTCATGCTTTTCCTTCTTTTCAGGCCTTAAGAAAACAATGTCGAGTGGGCAGCTCTGCACATTAATTGCTTTTGTGTTTCAAGTTTTAATTATCCAGGGAAAGTCGACAGCAATTTGGACTATTTGTTTAGATAGCCAACGGACCATTATCATTTCTACAGAAGATGTTTAGGCTAACAACCATCAGGATTGCTATTTCAAGTATGACTATGACAGCACCCTTGATATGCAATCAGTTCTTGTAGCTTCACCTGTCAACTTACATGACATGCATCTTTCTACTTAAATTTATAGCATCTTTGTTTTTGGATGAGATGAGATTTAGATTTAGATTTAGCATCTTTTTACTTAAAACACAGCACCATTGTACTTGTTCACCACTATCCTATAAACTGCACCTTGATGATGTATGTCATATTAGAATTTCTTTTTCTTATATAGGAACTTGCAGCTAAATTGAGATCAACTCTGTCATTTAAACGGCAGCTCGATGATGTGCCATCACAAGCTGAACTCACTCAGTATGTTCCTCTATTAGTGCTTATCCATTTTGTGCATTATACTCCTCATACCTGCTGAATGTGGAAATCCATCTTTAATATGTTCGGTATACAAAGAGCATGAGTTTGAATTGTTTTATTGAATCGAAAACCAAGTAAATTCTAGCTCTCTGAAACGTTTATCTGGAGCAAATTCAAGCTAAAGATTATGGGGGAGTCTTTTTTGTTTTGTTTTGATAACCGTGGTGTCTGGATCAACTTCCCCACCATCATAGGTTACTGGGTAACTCTTTCCACCAAGGTTTTGATAGATGTAAAGAAATCACATTGTGTTTTTTCCTCCACTGATATTTGAACCCGATACCTAGTGGTTGTTAACCCACTATGTTGACTATTAGGCCACTCACCTTGGGTGCAAGGTTATGTGAGAGTCTATCCTTATCTAAATGTACTTGAACTCTTTAAGCTTTCATTATTCATCAATGAAACCTTATTTCATCCTAGCCTAAATCTTGAGCCCTTACATTTGTGAAGAGGTGTTTGCTTCTGGAATTAATAGGGTAGCATTTAGTTGAGATGAATGAAAGCAATTAGTTATGATATTGATTTAGATAACCCTGGAGTTGGCTTTCACTTGTTGATAATCTGGTTTTAGTTTGTTAATGAAACAATCTACACAAGCTGTCTAACTACTTTATAGATGCTTCAAGTTTATTAAGTGAAAGAGTACCCGTATACGAGATTAGAGGATTTTATGTTTGACTTTTATCCAAGACTACAAGTTTCAGAGTCTTACTATTGTGAATATCTTAGTAGGAGGTGGGATTTGATTCTCCAGCATCCTGCCATGGTGATTTGGAGATGAAAACTGCATAAGAGCATATTAGCTTGTAGGATTTTGATATATTCTAATAGAATATAGGTTCGATGGCCTTCATAGTTTCTTGGTTGTTTGTGCTAATGTTTTTAAAAATGGGGCTACAAAAAGTATTGATTGAAATATCTCTTAATATTTTTTTTAAGCATAATAGGGCTTTAAATAGCCAAATTGATAACATAATCTGCAGAACAAAAATTCAAAAAAGGCTAAATAATCTCAACAATTAAAAAATCTAACAAATATTTATAATTCAAATTCCTCCTAAAGTTAGGTAACTTATTATGCTAAAAGATTACTGCAGTAACTAAAAGCAAATTCAACACTCCTCCTTTACTGCAGATACTACAATTTAAAAGAATTGCTCCTCTATTTCTGCTTCTGTTGCTTATGCTTGAGGATTGTTTTTAAGCTTGCACACTTTTGAAACATGGCCGGCTTGTTTGCAATTTCCACATATTGCATCATGTCTCCACCTACAAATTTTTTCCAAGTGTGTTATTCTTTTGCAGTATTTGCGAAGAGGATAATTACCTTTTTCTTTTTTGAATTGTACATAAAAAACACCATCACTAACATTATCTTGTCTAAAGGCTCTTTTTGCTCGTGTGCTTGAAGAGAATTTGTTAGTTCTTCAACATAGATAGTAGAGAGATCTTTAGACTCTTCTAGAGGTGAAATTTTAGACTCGAATCTCTCTGGAATTGTCACAAGCATTTTTCTACTATTCTGTCATCTTTGAAATCATTGCCAAGCAACCTGATTTTATTAACAATCAAAGAAATCTTGTCAGGATACTTAACAATAGTTTCATCCTCTTGCATCATAAGAGATTCAAAATCCCTTTTCAAATTCAGAATTCTCTTTTGTCTAACTCGATCACTTTCTTGATATTTTTTTTTAAAAATTTCTAAAGCTTCTTTTGCAGTCTCGTAAGCAATGAATTCTTAAGTTTTTTCATCCGAATGAGATTTAATTTGGGAAAGGGTAGGATTTGAAGGGAGAGGTTGTAAGGGTATATCTTCCGTCACAACTTCCCACAAAGATATGATTTCATTTTTACTGACCAAATCTGATAGTTTTCACTAGTGTAATTTTTTGAGGCATTCAAAGAAAGACTGCTGCTTGCCATTTTTTAGGTTAAAAATTTGCTTGAGAAAAGCTTGTGCATTGAAAAAAACATGGGTTGAAAATAGCCCTGACGGGTTAAAATTGATTGAAAAATAGCCCTTGCGGGTTAAAAGTAGGCTTGGCGGGTTAAATATCTGTCATGCCTAACTTGCTTACATGAATTTCCAACTTTGGTTTAAACAGGCCTTTTGTGAAAATATCCGCTATTTGCTGATTTAGGATGAAAGGCATGCACATGTTTCCTTCTTCAATCTTCTCTCTTATGAAGTTTCTATCCACTTCATCATGCTTTGTTCTGTCATGTTGAACTGGATTATGAGCAATACTTATGGCAGCTTTGTTGTCAGAGTACAACTACATGGGTAATACAAACAATTTTTTTAGTTCTTCCATCATCTTCTTGAGCCAAATCATTTCACATATCCCATGGGTCATAGATCGATATTCAACTTCGACACTGCTACGGGCTACAACATTCTGCTTTTTACTCTTCCAAGTCACGAGATTTCTACATATAAAAGTATAATATCTTGATGTAGACCTCCTATCAATAGTAGAACCTGCCCACTTTTCATCTGTAAAGCTTTCAATGCCCCTATCTTGACCTTTTTTGCAAAACAATCCTTTCCCTGTTGAGCTTTTCAGATATCTTAGAATCTTGTAGACCACTTCTTGGTGCTCATCCTTCGGAGAGTGCATAAACTGACTCACTAAGCTTACAACAAAAGCTATATCAGGTTGAGTGTGTGATAAGTAGATCAACTTCCCCACTAGTCTCTGATATAGACTTTGGTCAACTGAATTTCCTTCTTTGTTTCCAAATTTTATATTCGGATCAATAGGTATTTCAGCTGGACAACAACCACTCATCCCTGTCTCTTTTAGAAGATCTAGTACATACTTCCTCTGTGACACCATAATGCCTTCTTTTGATCTTGCTACTTCCATGCCATGAAAATATTTCAACTGGCCCAAATCTTTGATCTCGAACTCTGAGGCAAACTGTTTTTTAAATTCTTCATTTTGGGTAAGTCATCTCCTATATGTATGATATCATCGACATACACTATCAGGATAGTTGTCTTTCCCTCAAGAGAGTGTCGAATGAACATGGTATGATCTGCTTGCCCTTGAGTGTACCCTTCTTTTTTTACAAACCGAGTAAACCTCTCAAACAAAGCTCTTGGAGATTGTTTGAGCCCATAGAGAGAATAACACTCCTTTGTTTCTAGGTTTGCTACTCATTTAGAGTGATTTTTTTTCCGAAGCATGAAAAGATGCTATTTTATAGTTTACATGGCTTCTTCACTACATTGATCCTAAGGTCTCAATATCTCTTGTATTAAATATCTATAAACTTGAAAGGATTTCTGTGTTGGTGTGCTTGTTATTAGCTATGAATGTAGTTGGATTTGTTAATGCCTTGTACTCATACTTATGACAGAGCTTTTCTTCTGCAGGTATGAACTTCGATTTTCAGAACTTTATACGCATATTCAGGTACAACCATAGTTAGTGACTTGAACCTTCATTTTTTTTTATAAAGGTAACGTTTGTATATCAATCATCAGCTCAAAGCTGGTATCCAAAAATTTACATCATATCCTCCCTCCACACATGTGTGTCGGGCATAAACAAAAGATAAAGAAAAGAAAAGAAGAAAAAAGAGAACTATCCCTAGATCCTCCTTTCACCTTTATAAGGACCCTAGAATGTCTACAATAGCCACAGGGTCATCTATACACTCTAAACTACACCAATAGCAAAAAGTGATAATGCAGTTCATTTTAATCTTGTGCAGAGGGCTGCTCTTGTTATCAAAATTCCTAGAATTCCTTTCT
>JAJOOR010037169.1:0-11935 GCA_036250505.1 Solanum acaule | reverse complement strand
CTTGAACTCCCCCCCCCCCCCCCCCGGTGGAGTGAAATGGGAACTTGAACCACGAGTAAAGGTGTGCCAGTTAGAAATAGGATCAACTGCCAATCGAGTGTCACGGGGAATACCTCCAAACCGAGTGCCATCAATAAATCACTTCAGCCCGAACCGTATCCAACTAGAATCATCGAGTAGCTTCCATGATGTAATTCTCATAAGAGAAACTACAATATAATGTGGAAATCGAAAATATAAGAAAGTAAGATAAATAGATAGACACAAAAAGAGGAAACAGAAAGCAACCAAAGGGTATATTAAACCCAATGACCTTAATCCGTTAATCCAACAATAAGCACCTAACTCTTACGATGACCTCAAGAGAATCGATATCCCAAGCAACCAACATTTCTAAAAATGGTTCAACAAAAGCTTATACCAAGCCTTCACACACTCAAACATGAGTTTCAAGTTTACAACCACAATATTCAAAATCAGTCCCCCTAAAATGAACCCTAAAACTCCTATTTATAGTTTTAGGACATTATTACATAGAAGGACCCAAAAGTGACTTGAAATGGCCAATGGGCGAGCTAAGTTGGGCTCGCCCAATCCTCTTGGCGATCCACCCATTGGGTTCGGCGAGGGATCCTGCGTGGTTCCTCTTTCCAGCCTCTCTTGGAACTTTGGGCCGTCTGGGGAGGCATTGGGCGATGCGCCGATGGGCCTCCTGTCCACTCGGCGATGGATCCTGCTTGGATTTTGCTCATGTCACTTGTTTGGACATTAGGCAGTCTGGTGGTCATCGCCCAAGCCATTGGGCGATGCGCCAAGTGTCCTGCTCGCCAAAGGACAGTGTTGTCAACTGTCCTCCCTTCGTTCACCCAAGCGATCTTCCACGCATGTGATCTTTTGTTTGCCACCATTACAAGCCCACAAACCTCCATCCTTGTAAACAATCCATCAATACATTGAAGTTCGTGAATGGATGGCTTGGAGGAAATTTAGATTGCATTATTCTCCCCTTCTTGAAAATGATTCGTCCTCGAATCCATACCTTGCAAAACCATAAGGGAAGCAAACAAGAACAAGATCCTCATGGCATGAGGGTTAGTGTTAGCAATAACAATTTCATCACCATGCCAAGGATGCACAAATTTAACATATAACCAAGCATCACAAATATCAACCAAGGGTTTGAAACCCATTAAAGTAATAGATACTTGGCTATTTAAGAAACTTAGACAAAGGGGTAGAGCGTAGGAACCAATATACTTAAACAACCTCATACGTAAGCCCTCATTGGTTCTACATTCAAACAAGCACAAGGCCTCCCTTATGTCAAGTAGCACATGAACACTCTCATACCTAAGTGCGAAGGTACAAGTAGTGTTGACCCAAATTAAGACCCCATCCAATGCACTAGATAACTTCAAGAGAGTAATTATTCCCAATTCATGAGTAGGTTCAAGTACATAAGTATTCCCTACCCAAATTGTTAAACATACCTCCTTCAAGCCATTGGATCAAGTAATAACACAAAAGAAGAATCATGTGAATGGCACACGGTGTTACTACCACACTCATCATATTTAAAATCGACACCGGGGTCAAATGGAAAAGAATTGCAAAGCATTGAGTCAAGGAGACTCTCATTTGCTCCATTTATACCATTACTAACATAAAATATGCTACTCACACAAGCATGAGTGTCATCATATGAAAGTAGATAAAGTTGAGTCCTCGAATCCAAACCTTGTAAAACCATATAGATCACAAGCAAAGAGCTCATCCTCTTAGCATGATGGATAGTACAAAGCTTAGCACTTAGAACATTTAACCGAGGAGACCCAAACTCAAGGAACAACCAAACATCCTCTATTGTCATGGCTATTAAGCCCACAAATGGAGAACAAGGGCAATGGTTATTCTTCTCAACAACATGGTAATACCACCTAAAAGATGATACTCCCACCAGTTCAAATACCTTCAAGCATCCACCAGAATCAAAATGATAGAAGGTCCACAAAACTGTATCAAGTGCACCTCTATTTATTAGGTTGGCACTCTTCCCGTCCAACAACATACTCCACTCAACAGCATGAGCATCATCATATGTAAACAAGTAATAGAGAAAGGTGTCTCACAAATCAACTTCCTCTAGGGTGTTTTCATGGGTATGACTACGAATAGGCTCAAAAGCATTGGTCATACCATTAAGAAGTGAAACACACCAAGAATAAGAGGTAATGGGAAAACAAACACCACCTTCCTCCTCATCACATTCCTTCCCCACAAGAGTTCTCATCTTCCAAGAAGAGATTTCCATCTTTAGGAGGGAAAGCTTCACACCATAGTGGACTATTATAGCAAGTATAGTTATCAAGAACTATACTACTCTCATGATTCACACCACTAGGTACATTCCTAGGAGTGATTTCATCATCTTCAAATAAGATATTGTACTTAAAGAGGGAATGATCAACCACAAGGGAAGAATTAAACCATGCAAGTTCACCCTAAAAAAGACACATCATTTTTTGAAGCATTTTCAAGAACATGATCTCTATGAGTAAAACAAGCAATCAGATCTTCCACAATAGCTATGGTCATAGAGTCACTCCTATTCAATTAATCAACATTATCATTAGTACCACCAACTTGAGGTTTCTTAATTACATTACAAAAACCCTCAACCAGTGAACTACACTCACAAGAAGGTTGATCAACACAATTATCACCAAATAATGAACTATCTTTCAAAGTACAAGTGTCAACACTAGGTGGACACAAATCGATCTTACTAGAAGAATCAATTCGGTCATCAATAGGATCAACTAGTGTATCCACACTCTCAACAAGCATATTATCCACACATGGTAAAGAAGCATGAGGCTCACATAAAGACAAGCTATCATTTACACTTTGTTCATTTGCAATGGTAAAAGTGTTAAGTTTAGATATTGTACCTTGACGCCCGCAAGAAAGATCTTCTTTACCTTGGATGTTGGGACATCCCATAAGTGTATCCATCACACCTTTGATTTTAGGCTCTTTGTTGGGAACTTGTTTTCCTCCATTCATCACACTTGTACCTACACAAGAATCCTTAGGAGGAGGAGATAGGTGCTCTATGGGTATTACATCACACCAAACCTCCACCTTGGTCAATCTAGAATCCATCATGGATAGATGACTTTTTAAGTCGGCCAGGCTTCCTTCCAGCATTCCCATTATCCTACTCGCATTAGCACGAGCCCCGATGGAAGATTCTAAGGTAACCTTTCCCTTTGGTGGGTGGGTTTCGCTTCCGGTTTCCATGGTACCTAGCAATAATACTCAACAAAACAACAAACAACGTTAGTGTTAGTAAAAAGAACCCACAATCACTCGTGTTTACACACCTTTGATTGCCTCTCAAATTGGCGTGGCTAATGTTGAAGATTGCTTATACTCGATTGATTACAAAAGAGCCAGGTTAGAATGGATTTTTGTTTTAAAGAAAAACGGACGACTCGATTAAAGCAAATAGACTTGAATCAAGAAGTTAACTACGAAGTAAAATGAATAAAAGCACAAAAAGAAAAGGCACTAACAAAGAAGTGAATTCAAGAACTAATAGTCAAAAAGTAGAGTAGTGACGAGTTGAAAATTACTTTAGGATTCTTGACAATGAACTAGAATCAAAAGAAAAGAAACTAAGAATTAGAACCTGAGATTAGGGTCATAAAATGAGTTTTCGATCACCAAACGACCTATTTTCTTTGCCAAAGTTGAAGTTCAGCTCGCCAACTTGAAGATGGGTTCACAAACTTTTCAGGAAAATGAGGCAGGTCGGCAATCTAGGTGGCAATTTGGTGGAGCGCCGATTGGACTCGGCAAACCAGGCTGAGTCCGCCGAAATTTCCAGTAGCTCCACCAAAACAATGGCCAACACAACGACCTAGATTCCCAAAGGGCGAGGAGCTGAGTGGACTAGGCGAGCAAAGTCGGGGCTTGCCCAATGTCCAACTTCTTCTCCTGGAGACCTTCGAATTTTGGAATTTGTGGTGCCCCCCCAACCCGCCTTTGTCCTTTAGTATTTACCCTTTTTTTGGTAAATTACCCTTTGTACAAACACTTTTACACTTTCTCTTTCTTCCTTTTTGGAATCAAACTCCTTTTTTTTATATATTCTTTTCTTTGAGGATTTGAATATTCTTCAAGAACAAGATGAAGACCCAAAACAAAACCCACTAGATATTTAGCTCAAAATTTCACGAAATTCAAGATACAAGCTCTCCTTGATATAGGGAACAAATCTCAATACTTTTTAGCACTCAATTCCTTGCCAAAACTTCCAGATTTCAAAACCCACTTTGTCTTTTTCAAGCTTCTTCAACCTTCAATGGTGGTTTCTTCAATAGTGAACCAAACCCTTTCAAATCTCAGCCCTAGACTCGAAATAGGTTAGGGAAAACTAATCTAACCTTAGAAACTCCAAAGAAGACTCAAATAAACAAAACCTATTTCAGTAATTTCTCAAAAACAAATTTGAACACTTTTTTTGTAGCAACAAAACCCAAGATTACATTCGTAGGAACGAAGCTAGACTCAACACTGATACCAAATGATGTAATCTCACAATAGAAACTACAATATAATGCAGAAATAGAAAATACAAGGACTTAAGATAAATATATAGACACAAAAAGAGGAAACAAAAAGCAACCAAAGGGTATATTAAACCCAATGACCTCAATCCATTAATCCAACAATAAGCACCTAACTAATACGATGACCTCGAGGGAATCGATGTCCCAAGCAACCAATGTTTGTAAACAAGGTTCAACAAAAGCATATATCAAGCCTTTACACACTCAAACATGAGTTTCAGGTTTACAACCACAAAATGAACCCTAAAAAGCCTTTTATATATATATAGTTTTAGGACATTATTACATAAAAGGGCCCAAAAGTGACCGAAATGGCCAATGGGCGAGCTAATTCGGGCTCACCCAATCCTCTTGGCGATCCACCCATTGAGTTCGGCGAGGGATCCTGCGTGGTTCCTCCTTCCAGCCTCTCTTGGAACTTTGGGCGGTCTGGGGAGGCATTGGGAGATGCGCCGATGCGCCTCCTATCCACTTGGCAATGGATCCTGCTTGGATTCTGCTTCTGTCGCCTATTTGGACATTAGGCGGTCTGGTGGTCATCACCCAAGCCATTGGGCGATGCGCCAAGTGTCCTGCTAGGCAAAGGGCAGTGTTGTCAACTGTCCTCCTTTCGTTCACCCAAGCGATCTTCCACTCATGTGATCCTTTGTTTGCCACCATTACAAGCCCACAAACCTCCATCCTTGTGAACAATCCATCAATACGTTGAAGTTCGTGAATGGATAGCTTGGAGGCAATATGGATTGCATCATTCCAAACAAATAATTCGAATACATCAGAATCGACGGGACAAGGAATTATGGATATAAGGTTCCAAGAGCAGTGTTATTGCCTGGATAAGGCCCAGACTATGAGATTCAAGTCTGCTATATCAGTCTACATGGAGCTAAGCCGTCTGAAGCGGTGTCAGAGAGGCTTCAAGGCCTAACGGCTCTAAAATATGCAAGTCTATGTCAATTACTAGTCTAAGCCTAGACTAAGGCCAAACATTCTTTCAAATATACACAGAAGCCATAAAAAGGGAGCACCATAAGGTACAGATGATCAATAATTACATTAGACATGCTTGAGTAACTTGGAGTACCCAAAATTAGAGCCTAAGTCATGGTTTCTATGAATTTAGCAAACCAAACAACCAATTACCCCAAAAATCACACAAATCAACATACAAATGCTAAATCATGCTTAATCTAAGGAGAGGAAAGTCGTAGCCTACCTGTATGCAGAATGCGTGCGCTCCAAATCACGTTGCCGGAGCATTTCCCTTCCGTACGGCGTCAAAACGCTACCATATTATCAAAAATAGAATCACAACGATAATACGAGTGTTTTGACACTAAAATCATAATTTTCGGAGTTGGACCCAAAATCAGGCATAAAACAGGATTTTGGGACCCGCATGAGAATCCTGAATTTGACATCGCTAAAAGGGTATAAACGCAATATGGAACTTGTACCCCAAAATGGGGCACAGTTCAAGGATCGGAAAGAAAGAAATTTGATCATGCAACAAAAATTTGATTTATGGGGAAAATCAAGAAGAGGGCAGCCCCTTTGGGGAAGAAATCATCTCAAAACATCGATCTTCACACTTCTTCGAGCACTCCACAGAGAACCCACAATCCACACGAACACCCAAAATTTGAATCACCCAAATCGGAGCTCAATAGCTTAAGAAATCAAAACCTCCAATAAAGAGTAGAGTCAAGAGAAGGGCAGAAGCTAAAACCAAGAAAATGCCTCAAACAAAGCGTCCCCAGCTCATTCTGATCACACCACTGTGTTCCCAAGGAAAAACCACACAATCTAGAGCTTTGAATCACTCAATTTGGAGCTCTATTGCTCAAGATATCGCAATTGAAATGGGGATTCAAAAAGACGAATCCGGTCGCTAAAAATCCCAAAATCTGGTCGTCATAAGCCCAAAATTTGGTCGCTAAAAGCGCTACACCAGATTTCAGCTTTTTTTTTTTATAAAGTCTCCGACGGGGTGCTCAGAATTCATCTGGAATCCCGTGCGCGCAAACGGACTATGTTAAACCACTAAATTCGACGCTCCAGAGTCAATGGCGCAGTCAAAATTCCCATACAAGGTTATTTTGATTGAAAGTGGGTCCCACACCCAAATGTCATTTTTAGCCAAAATTCCACAACGGGCATCGGGATTAGATCGATAGCCTCGGGAAGCGAACGAAGGGTTGTTCTAGACCAAACTAGACACTTCGGAACTAATCGCACTGACGAAATTTTCATCCGAGCGCATTTCCCATGAATGTTGACCAAAGTCAACCTTAGGCCAAATTTCAAAGGCTAAAACACCAAATGGTCCCAAACTCGCATCGAAGGCCTCGAAACTCGTTCCGACCGTGCATCTAGCCTAATTTTGCTATTCTGTCGCTAATGGAACCGTTAGAATTTCGTCCTGAGGTCATTAACCTAATATTTTGACTACAGTCAACTTTTCAAGGTTCAAAAGCTCAAAAATAGGGAAACGGCCTAAAACCCAAACGAATGATCAGGCGGCCGAATAGTCATTGCCAGCAAGTCATAAATGACTTTGGGTCGCTATAGGAACGCTCTAAACGCCGAAATGAATGTACTAACTCAAAAATGACCTGGAGGGTCATTACAGTTACGAAAAAGAGTAAAATTTTGATCATTTTTTTGTTTCAATATTCTAAGGTCATTGGTGTAGTGTGAGAATTTTTTGAGGTGTTTTGATTTACTTTTATTGATTTTTATATGTTTCGTACATTTACGAGGAAAAATATTTTTTTGTTATTTTCCAAACAGTTACGAAAAAGAGTAAAATTTTGGTCATTTTTTTTGTTTCGATATTCTAAGGTCATTGTGCAGTTTGAGAATTTTTTGAGGTGTTTTGATGTACTTTGTTTTTATCTTTATATGTTTCGTACAATTACAAGGAAAAACTATTTTTTTTTTGTTATTTTTCGGACAGTTACGAAGAAGAGTAAAATTTTGTTCATTTTTTTATTTCGATATTCTATGGTCATTGGTGCAGTTTGAGAATTTTTTGTGGTGTTTTGATGTACTTTTCTTGATTTTTATATGTTTCTTACATTTACGAGGAAAATATATTTTTTTGATATTTTTCGGATAGTTTCAAAAGTGAGTAAAATTTTGATCAGTTTTTTGTTTTGATATTCTAAGGTCATTGGTGCAATTTGAGAATCTTTTTGAGGTGTTTTGATGTCCTTTGCTTGATTTTTATATATTTCGTACATTTACGAGGAAAAATTATTTTTTTTGTTATTTTTTAGACAATTACGAAAAAGAATAAAATTTGATCATTTTTTTGTTTCGATATTCTAAGGTAATTGGTGCAGTTTAAGAATTTTTTGAGATGTTTTGATATACTTTTCTTGATTTTCATATGTTTCGTACATTTACGAGGAAAAATTATTTTTTTTTGTTATTTTCCGTATAGTTACGAAAAAGAGTAAAATTTTGATCATCTCTTTGTTTTGATATTCTGAGGTCATTGTGCAGTTTGAGAATATTTTGAGGTGTTTTGATGTACTTTTCATGATATTTATATCTTTCGGATATTTTCGAGGAAAAATAAATATTTTAGTTATTTTTCGAACAGTTACGAAAAAGATTAAAATTTTGATCATTTTTTTTGTTTCGATATTCTAAGGTAATTGGTGCAGTTTGAGAATTTTTTGAGGTGTTTTGATGTACTTTTCTCGATTTTTATATCTTTCAAACATTTAAGAGGAAAAAATTAAATTTTTTGATATTTTTCGGACAGTTATGAAAAAAATGTAATATTTTGATCATTTTTTTGTTTCGATATTCTAAGGTCACTGATTAGTTTGATAATTATTTTAAGTGTTTTGATGTACTTTTCTTGATTTTTATATGTTTCGTACATTTACGAGGAATAATTAATTTTTTTGTTATATTTCGGACAGTTACGAAAAAGTGTGAAATTTTGATCATTTTCTTGTTTCGAAATTCTAAGGTCATTCGTGATGTTTGAATTTTTTTTTAGGTGTTTTGATGTTCTTTTCTTGATTTTTATATCTTTCAGACATTTACGAGGAAAATTCATTTTTTGTTATTTTTTGGATAGTTACAAAAATGAGTAAAATTTTGATTAATTTTTTGTTTCGATATTCTAAGCTCATTGGTGCAGTTTGAGAATTTTTTGAGGTGTTTTGACGTACTTTCTTTATTTTTATATGTTTCATACTTTTACGAGGAAAATTTATTTTTTTGTTATTTTTCGGACATTTACAAAAAAGAGTAAAGTTTTGAAATCCCTTGTTTCAATATTCTAAGGTCATTGGTGCAGTTTGAGAATTTTTTGAGGTGTTTTGATTTACTTTTCTTGATATTTATATGTTCGTACATTTAGGAGGAAATTTTTTGTTTTTGTTTTATTTTGGACAGTTACGAAAAAGAGTAAAATTTTGATCATTTTTTTGTTTCGATATTGTAAGGTCATTGGTGCAGTTTGAATTTTTTTTGAGGTGTTTTGATGTAGTTTTCTTGATTTTTATATGTTTCTTACATTTATGAGGAAAAATTAATTTTTTTGTTATTTTTAAGAAAATCAGGAAAAAGAGTAAAAGTTTGATCATTTTTTTGTTTTGATATTCAAAGGTCATTGGTGTAGTTTGAGAATTTTTGATCTGTTTTGATGTACTTTTCTTGATTTTTATATGTTTCATATATATAGAGGAAAAATATATTTTTTTTTGTTTATTCACACATTTAGGAAAAAGAGTAAAATTTTGATTATTTTTTTGTTTCGATATTCTAAGTTAATTGGTGCAGTTTGAGAATTTTTTGAGGTGTTTTGATGTACTTTTGTTTATTTTTATATATTTCGTACATTTAGAAGGAAAATTAATAATTTTTGTTATATTTCATACAATTACGAAAAAGTGTAAACTTTTGATCATTTTTTTTGTTTTGATATTCTAAGGTCATCGGTGAAATTTGAGAATTTATTGAGGTGTTTTGATGTAATTTTCTTGATTATTATATGTTTCGTACATTTATGAGGAAAATTATTTTTTTGTTATATTTCAGACTATTACGAAAAAAGAATAAAATTTTGATCTTTTTTGTTTCGATATTTTAAGATCATTGGTGCAGTTTGAGAATTTTTTGAGGTGTTTTGATGTACTTTTCCTTATTTTTATATGTTTCAAACATTTACGAGGAAAAATGAAATTTTAAGTTAATTTTCGGACAGTTACGAAAAATTGTAAATTTTGATCATTTTTTTGTTTCAATATTCTAAGGTCATTGGTGCAGTTTAAGAATTTTTTGAGCTGTTTTGATCTACTTTTCTTGATTTTTATATCTTTCAGATATTTACGAGGAAAAATTAAATTTTTTGTTATTTTTTGGGAAATTACGAAAAAGAGAAAAAAATTGCTCATTTTTTTGTTTCGATATTCTAAGGTCGTTGGTGCAGTTTGAGAATTTTTTGTGGTTTTTTGATGTACTTTTCTTGATTTTTATATGTTTTGTACATTTATGAGAAAAAAATAAAATTTTATTAATTTCGGATAGTTATGAAAAAGAGTGATCATTTATTTGTTTCGATATTCTAAGGTCATTGGTGTAGTTTGTGAATTATTTGAAATGTTTTGATGTAATTTTCTTGATTTTAATATGTTTCGTAAATTTATGAGGAAAAATGATTTTTTTTTGTTATTTTTTGGACAATTACGAAAAAATAGTAAAATTTTGATTTTTTTTTTGTTTCGATATTCTAAGGTCATTTGTGAAGGTTTGAGAATTTTTAGTGGTATTTTGATGTATTTTTCTTGATTTTTATATGTTTCGTACATTTACGAGGAAAAAATAATTATTTTATTATTTTTCATATAGTTAAGAAAAAGAGTAAAATTTTGATAATTTTTTTGTTTCGATATTCTAAGGTCATTGGTACAGTTCGAGAATATTTTGAGGTGTCTTGATGTACTATTTTCTATTTTTATATGTTGTACATATACGAGGAAAAATCAATTTTTTTCTTATTTTTCCGACAGATACGAAATAGGGTAATTTTTTTTATCATTTTTATGTTTTGATATTCTAAGGTGTTTGTGCAGTTTGAGATTTTTTTGAGGTGTTTTGATATAATTTTCTTGATTTTTATATGTTTCGTACATTTACGAGGAAAAATTAAGTTTTTTGTTATTTTTCAGACAGTTACGAAAAAGAGTAATATTTTGTTCATTTTTTTGTTTCGATATTCTAAGGTCATTGGTGCAGTTTGAGAATTTTTTGAGGTGTTTTGATGTACTCTTCTTGATTCTTATATGTTAAGGATATTTATGAGGAATTTATTTTTATTTTTTTGTTATTTTTAGGCAGTTACGAAAAAGAGTAAAATGTTTGATCATTTATTTGTTTCAATATTTTAAGGTAAATGGTGTAGTTTGAGAATATTTTAGGTGTTTTGATGTACTTTTCTTGATTTTTATTTCTTTCGGACATTTATGAGAAAAAAATAAAATTTTATTAATTTCGGATAGTTATGAAAAAGAGTGATCATTTATTTGTTTCGATATTCTAAGGTCATTGGTGTAGTTTGTGAATTATTTGAAATGTTTTGATGTAATTTTCTTGATTTTAATATGTTTCGTAAATTTATGAGGAAAAATGATTTTTTTTGTTATTTTTTGGACAATTACGAAAAAAGAGTAAAATTTTGATTTTTTTTTTGTTTCGATATTCTAAGGTCATTTGTGAAGGTTTGAGAATTTTTAGTGGTATTTTGATGTATTTTTCTTGATTTTTATATGTTTCGTACATTTACGAGGAAAAAATAATTATTTTATTATTTTTCATATAGTTAAGAAAAAGAGTAAAATTTTGATAATTTTTTTGTTTCGATATTCTAAGGTCATTGGTACAGTTCGAGAATATTTTGAGGTGTCTTGATGTACAACCCTAGTATGCTTTGAATGATGAATGAAGGATGATAATCTAGTATGTTATCATGGAATTCATTATTGTATTATGATGTTATCCTATTTGATGTATGAATGTCAAGAAAATAGGGTTGAATCTTGATGAAAGCCTTGATGGCTATGAATGTAGGTTTTCAATATTTGATAAGTAATCTTCTATTGAATTATTGATCCACTTATGGTGGAGGTGTTTACTTACAATGTATTCCTTGTATGAATGGATTGATCCACTTATGGTGGAGGTGCTTACTTGCTAGTATGAATTGTAGTGTTGAGACAAGGCCCCTCTTCCCTACAACCCTAGATATGATTAAAGTATGCTATGTTATGGATACG